>PVIU01032845.1:0-13104 GCA_004026605.1 Ondatra zibethicus | reverse complement strand
ATTTTTTTGAGTTAATCTTGTATCCTGCTACCTTGCTAAATGTGTTTATGAGTTGTAGAAGTTCCTTGGTAGAATTTTTGGGATCACTTATGTAAACTATCATATCATCAGCAAACAGTGAGAGTTTGACTTCTTCTTTTCCAATTTGTATCCCCTTGATCTCTCTTTGGTGTCTTATTGCTCTAGGTAGGACCTCAAGAACTATATTGAATAGATATGGAGAGAGTGGACAACCTTGTCTTTTTCCTGATTTCAGTGGAATCGCTGGTAGTTTCTCTCCATTTAGTTTGATGTTGGCTGTTGGCTTGCTGTATATTGCCTTAATTATGTTTAGGTATGTTCCTTGTATCCCTGCTCTCTCCAAGACTTTTATCATGAAGGGGTGTTGTATTTTGTCAAATGCTTTTTCGGCATCCAATGAGATGATCATGTGGTTTTTATTTTTTAGCTTGTTTATATGATGGATTACGTTGACAGATTTTCGTATGTTGAACCATCCCTGCCTCTGTGGGATGAAGCCGACTTGGTCATGGTGGATGATGGTTCTGATGTGTTCTTGGATTCTATTTGCTAGTATTTTATTTAGTATTTTTTGCATCAATGTTCATGAGTGAGATTGGTCTGTAATTTTCTTTCTTAGTATTGTCTTTCTGTGGTTTGGGTATCAGGGTAATTGTAGCCTCATAAAAAGAGTTTGGCAATGTTCCCTCTGTTTCTATTGTGTGAAATAATTTGAGGAGAATTGGTATTGGTTCCTCTTTGAAAGTCTTGTAGAATTCTGAGTTGAAACCATCTGGTCCTGACTTATTTTTGGTTTGGATCATTTATTAATTTTAAGATAATAATACATGCTCTTATTCTCAATTGTACTTCTCTTCCATTATAATAAGTTACTTCTCTCTAGTCCAAAATGACTCTGATTCAATTATTGTCCTTCTGGTACTAAAATGCTAATAACATCAAGGAAGATCATGGCATACCCCACTTTTAGTTATTATTCACTATTTCTTATTTATTAATTGGTTCTATGAAATCTAGCTTACTTCAAACACCACACAGTGATGAAAACAATTATCAATATAATGCTCATTCAATAAATTCCATAAATATTTTAGTTCAACATTGCTTTTTCTTCAATGTGTTAGATCTCTCTCTCCATTTTTATCAATTACCTCTCTTTCATCTTTGTATGTGTATCTATGAGTCTATTCCTCCTTTCTTTGTCTCTGTCTCAGTTTCCTTATGTTTGTCTGTCTGTCTGTCTCTGTCCCAGTCTATCTTTTTCTCATTATCTGTCTCTTTATCTTTTTGTTTCTATCACTCTTGTGCATGTGCATTTTTAATGGAGATGTAATCCAAGCTCATTGAGGTATATCCTCAACCCCATTATCTATCTATCTATCTATCTATCTATCTATCTATCTATCTATCTATCTATCTATCTATCTATCTATCTTCTGTCTGTCTATCTATTTAATTGAAACTAGATTTTTTTCTCATATAATATATGCTAGAGTTTTACCTCCTTCTATTTTCTCCAGGTATTCCCCACATCCCCTAACATTAAGCACAACTCTTTTTCTTCTCTCATTAGAAAACAATCAGGATATAATAATAGAATAAAATAAGAGAAAACAAATACTTTGGAATAGGCCCAAACAAAGAAAGAGTCCATGAAAAAGCACAGTCAACTGCTATAGAGCCAGAGACCCTCTCATTCACAAACTCAGTAATCCCATAAGAACAATAAACTGGAAGTTATAATGTATATGAAAAAGACCTGTAGAGTAAAAAGAGAGAAGAAAAATATATGAATTATGTATTAAAATTAAATATAAAATAAAAGGTTCTTTTTAAGGAAAAGCTCTGACACAGTATTATGAGACAAGGAGGCTTTAAAGATGCTATTGAGTCTGCTTTTATTGTCCCTCTAGTGTTAGACAAACATTAAGGAGGCAAGAGTAGTTTGAGACTCCCTTGAAAGAAACTGAATTTCATTTGCAAGTGTCTATTAATCGAAGATTGCTTCTGATTTAGGGTTGAGGACATGTGTCCACCTTTCCTCTGAGCTCTAGGACACCTTCTGGTGCAGACCTATGCAGGAACTGTGCATGCTGCCTCAATCTCTGTGAGTTCATTTGTACATTGATTCTATTAATTGAGAGGGGCTTCTTTTCTTGGGGTTTTCCATATTATCTTTCTGTCTCCTCATCTAACACCTAAAACTTGATAGAGACATTCTGTTTAACGTTCTCTGGTCTCTCATTCTCTGCATAAAGTCTGGATGTGGGTCTCTGTATTTTTTCCCATCTATTGCAAGAGGAAGCTTCTCTGATGATGGCGGAGCAAAGCACTCATCTATGGGTATAGAGAAACATCTTTAGGGTGTTATTAATTAGTATTTTATTTGTAGAGCAGTAGTATTTGTACTCTAGATCCTATGCTGTCTAATCTCAGCGACTAGGCCGTCCAGGCAGTGCTGAAGATTGGCTCCATCTCATGTAGTAGGCTTTAAGCCAATCAAATATTTGTTACTCCCACACACATTGTGCCATTAATTACTAGCATATCTTGCAGGCATGAAACTAGTGTAGATCAAAGGGATGGTGGCTGGTTTGGTGTTTACATTTCCTGTGCGAATGAGTTCAAGACTGCTCCCCACTTTCTTTCTGTCATGTTCAGCATATCTAAGTTTATATTGAGGTATTTGATTCATTTGGAATTGAATTTTGAACAGGGTGATAAATACTGAACTATTTGGATTCTTCTATATGCAGCCATTCAGTTTGATTGGCACCACTTGTTGAAGATCCTTTCCTTTTCCAGTGTGTGTTTATGGCATTATCACAATGTAAGAATACATAGATGTATGGAATTATATCTAGGTCTTCAGTTCAATTTTGTTGATCAATATGTTCATTTTGTTTAATAGCATGCTGTTCTTATTACTATCGCTTTATAGTAAAATTGGAAATCAGGAATATGAGACATCCAGCATTTCTTTTATAGTTTGGAATTGGTTTAGCTATCGTTTAGCTATTTTAGATAATTGTTTTTTGTTGCTCCATTTGAAGCAGGGAATTGCCCTTTTGTGAAGAATTGTATCAGAATTTTATAGTGATTGCACTGAATCTGTAGATAACTGTTGGTAGGATGGCCATTTTGACTGTGACTCCTACTGCTCCATGAACATGGAGGAGCTTTACATTTTATGACATCTTTGATTTCTTTCTTCAAAGATTCAAGATTTTTATCATCCAAGTCTTTCACTTGCTTGGGTAGGGTTATCCCAAGATATTTTATATTTTTTGAGGCTATTGTGAAATGTGTTGTTTCCCTGCATTTCTTTCTCAGCAAATTTATAGTTTGTATATAGGAGAGCATCTGATTGTTGCCAGTTAATTTTCTATCCAGCTACTTTGCTGAAAGTGTTTATCAGTTGGATGAACTTCCCAGTAGAACTTTTAGGCCACTATGTATACTATCATTTTATCTCTTAATAAAGATACTTTCACTTCTTCCTTTACAATTTGTATCCCCTTGATCTGCTTTTGTTGTCCTATTGCTCTAACTGAGACTACCTATATTGAATAGGTGTGGAGAGAGTGGGCAATCTTCTATTGTTCCTGATTTTACTGGAATTGCTTTTAGTTTCTCTCCATTTAATCTGTTGTTGGCTATAGGCTTTTTGTAAACTGCTTTGACTATGTTGAGGTATGTTCCTTTTATCCCTTATCTCTTAAAGACTTTTATCATGAAGAGGTGTTGACATTGTCATAGGCACTTTTTTCTTACAGTTTGTTTTTCTGATGGATTACTTTTATCAGTTTATGCATGTTAAACCATCCCCACACCTCTGGGATGAAGTCTACTTGATCATGCTGTATGATCTTCTTAATGTGTTCTTGAATTCAGTTTGCAAATTTTTTACTCAGAAATTTTGCTTCTATGTTCGTAAAGGATTGGTCTGTAATTCTCTTTCTTTGTTGGGTCTTTATGTGGTTTGTGTATAAGGGTAACTGTGGTGTCAAAAAAGAAAACAAATTTGATAACGTTCCTTTTGTTTCTCTTTTGTGGAATAATTTGAGGAGTATTTATTGGCATTAATTTTTCATTGAAACTCTGGTAGAATTTTGTGCTAAAATCATCAATCCCTGGTCCTTTCTTGATTGGTAGACTTTTAATGACTGATTCTATTTTAGTAGGGCTTGCAAGTCTGTTTAAATTGCTTATCTTATATTGATTTAACTTTGATAAGTGGTATGTGTTGAGAAAATTTTCAATTGCTTTTAGATTTTCCAATTTGTTTGAGTGTAGGTATGTGAAGTGTGTCTTTATGATTCTCTGACTTCCTTACTATCTGTGTTCATGTTCCCTTTTCATCTGTAGTTTTTTAAAAATTTGATTGTTCTCTCTCAATCTTTTTGCTAATCTGTATGAGTTTTTCATCAATCTTACTAAATTTCTTAAACAACAAACTTTTTCTTTCATTGATTCTTTTTATAGTTTTTCTTTGTTTCTAGTTTACTGATTTTATCTGAGTTTAATTATTTCTTACCATATATTTCTTTTTGATGTGGCTTCTTTCTTTTTTTTCATTTTTCTCTTTTGCCTTTTGTTTTCTTAGACTCCTAGAACTTTTAGGTATGCTGTTAAGTTACTAGTATAAGGGCTCCCCAATTATTTTATATAGGCATTTATTGCTATAAATTTGCCCTTTAGAACTGACTTCATTGTGTGCCATAAATTTGGCCACATTGTGCTTTCTTTTTAATACAATTATAGAAAGTCTTTAATCTCATCCTTAATTTCTATCTTGACTAATTTTTCATTCAGCAGACAGCTCTCATGTTCCGTGACTTTGCAAACTTCCAGTTGTTTCTATTATTTTGATATCCAGCTATAATCTGTGGTGCTGAGATAGCATGAAGGATGTTATTTCAATTTTCTTTTTTTCTGTTGAGACTTCCTTTTGTCCAAGTATGAGGTCAATTATGAAGAAATTTCTATGAGATGCTGAGAAA
The DNA here is from genome assembly GCA_004026605.1 of Ondatra zibethicus. Taxonomy (NCBI): domain Eukaryota; kingdom Metazoa; phylum Chordata; class Mammalia; order Rodentia; family Cricetidae; genus Ondatra; species Ondatra zibethicus. The sequence continues at coordinate 8,080 of PVIU01032845.1, read as the reverse complement.
AAGGTATATTCTCTTGAGTTTGGATGAAATGTTCTGCAAATATCTATCGGGTCCATTTGCTTTATAACTTCAATTGGCTCCAGCATTTCTTACTCTCTTTAGTTTTTGGAGGATGAAATGTATATTTTGGAGAGTAAAGAGTCAGTTATGGAAGCCTCTCACTATAAATGTTATGAGGTCAATGTGCAATTTAAGTTATAATAGTGTTTTTCTTATGAATTTGGATTCCCTTGTGTTTGAGCATAGCTGTTAAGAATTCTGATGTCCTCTTTGTGGGTTTTTCCTTTGATGAGTTTAAAATGTTCTTCCCTATCTTCTCTGACTAGTTTTTGTTGGAAGTCAATTTTATAAGACTTTAAAATGGCTATAACAGCTTGTTTCTCAGTTCCATTTGTTGGAAACACCTTTTCCACCTTTGTAGCCTGAGGTGACATTTATTTATCCCTAATGTTAACTTCTGTTTCAGGGATGTAGATGAAGGATGGATCATGTTCTCCCATTCATTCTTTTAGTTTTTGTTCTTTTAGGGAATACAGGCCTGATACTCATTGATTCCTGTATTTTGTTGTTGTGGGGTATGTGTGTTTGTGTGTGTTTTCTTTCTGGAGTTATTCATTTCTTGTGTTTAGTTAATCTGTTTAGGTTTTCTGTCTATTATCTTTTGTAGGGCTGGATTTGTAGATGGATATTTTTAAATTTGGCTTTATCATGGAATGTCTTATTTTCTCCATCTATTGCAATTAAAATTTTGCTGGTTATAGAAGTCTGGGCTGGTATCTGTGGTCTCTAAGAGTTTGCAGAACATCTGTCTATGCCCTTCTGGCTTTTAGAGTCTACATTCCTAATTCTCAAAAGTGTCTTTAGTCACTGTGTTATGATTATTTTTTTGTATTTCTTTTTAAAACAACTCATCAAATTACCAAAAATGAGTATCCAATATTTTATTTTTTATTTAATATAATCTTCAATTGAAAGTAGAATTCACTGTGAATCTTAGTTCATGTAGAATGAAATGAATTATGGTCATGCATTCAGATCGATTATTGTGATAGCCTGTCTTAACTACATAGTAGCTCTCCCTTGCCAAACTTCTAGTATTTTTTCCTCCTGATATTTTCTCTACATTGCTGTCTGCTAAATACTTAATATAAAACATAATTACTAGAACCTTACTAAAAATATTTATTTAGTCCCTTTGTTTTTGCACAGATCTTTTAAAAGAAAATCTCCTCATAATACACATGAAACTTTCAAAAGTCTAGCCCCAACAAATTTATTCAGTTTCTTTTCAAAATTCTATATTATGTATGTTACACTTGAATAACTTTGGACAACTTTACACTGGTCCCAAAACACTTCACTTTCCATTTTTCACTATTACCTTTTTTGTGTAAAAACTCTCTTCATGGCCCACACTTTAAGGACTGGTTAAATAACATTTCCTTAGTGAAGTCTGTACTACTGCTTTCCAGGACAATTAGCATTCTGTCTTTAATCCAGCCAAGGCAGATCACTCCTCTCTTTGTTATAGACTTCGTACACAGCATTGAGACATTTTGCTAACTTTTTTTCTCTCACATACTTTGAAGAATAGGAAACCAAAGCAGAGTACTAGAAAAAAAAAGCAGGTACCATGCATTATAATGTTGCTGAGTAAAGGTCAGCAATATCAGCTGATTCTCCAACTGTACTGATGATCCCCTCAATCTTCCAGAAGTGAAATTAGTTGCCTTCATCTTCAATGGGTGTGACTATAAGAAGAAGGGAAATATTTAATTTTTCTTCAGCATAGAACAAAATATAGCAGTTCAACCTCTGTTTATCCTTCTGAATTTTTATACTTATCCTTAATAGTTATTATACCTCTTCTTTAGAATTATGTTCAATCAGCCATCGACAACTCAACTTTTACTGAAAAAGTTACCACCTCAATAATGCTCAAGCTACATCTTTGTTCTCCATTCTTCTTATTCATACACACCTTTCAACATACCTGATGCTGATTGTTATCACAGTGTCCAAGAAAGTTGTGACTCTAATATCTCTCACACTAGATTATAGGTTAAGTATCCTCAATGCATCAGATTTTAGATAATATCAGATTTGGAAAATTTATAAATATATACACATAACGATATCCGTTTCTTGGGAATGGACCTGTTTAACTACAAGCTTTACTTGTGTTTCATACACATTGAACAACGTAAGCCTCCTAAGAGAATTTCATAAAATTTCTTAAATAATCGGTTAATAATACATGTTTCATGATATAATTTTCCATATCATGTCATCAAGTGCACACTTAAATTATTTTTGATTTTATAACATTTTGAGCTTGGGATTAGGGAAACACCAACTTCTGTGTCTCTAAGTGATAGCTAGGATCATTATGTCCATGATAAAACAATCAAACATCAAACAAAAGGATTTCTCATTGTATTAACGACTGTACTTAGTACATAGTTCTTCTATATTCTACTCAGGGATGATATTTTTGGTGTCCTTTTTCACCATGCCCATACTTTAGTCTTCATTGTATGTGTCCAGTCATTTAATGAAATTATTATCATCACATAGCACATATCCTAAAACAGTGAAGCTTAAATTTCTTTTATTTAAAATAAAACAAACTATCTTTTTTTCATTTTACATACAAATCTCAGTTCCCACTCCATCCCCTCCTCCATTTCCTTCACCTACCCCACCCTCTCCCCCATCCACTTATTTGGGAGGTTTAAGTAGCTTACTTTGGGGAAGGTCCAAGGCCCTCCCTACTATATCTAGGCTGAGCAAGGCATCCATACAAAGAGAATGAGTTCCAAAAAGGCCAGTATAAGCAGTAGGGATAAATCCTGGTGTCAATGTCAGTGGCCCTGCAGTTTTCCCCAGCCATATAACTGTCATCCACATTCAGTGGAACTAGTTTGGACCTATGCTGTTTCCTTCCCTGTCCGGCTGGAGTTGGTGAGCACCCATTAGCTCAGGTAAACTGTTTCTGTGGGTGTACACATCATGGTCTTAACATCTTTGCTCACTCCTCCCACTCTTCAGCTGGATTTTGGGAGCTCAGTCCAATGCTCCCAAATGTGGGTCTCTGCCTCTGTTTCCATCAGTTTCTGGATGAAGGTTCTCTGGTGATATTTAAGATATTCATTAGTCTGACTGCAGGACAAGTCAGGATCAGGCCCCCTCTCCTCTATTCTTTAGGGTCTTAGCTGGGGTCCTCCTTGTGGATTCCTGGGAATTTCTCTAGTGCCAGGCTTCTTGCTAACCCCATAATGGCTCCCTCAGTCAAAATATCTCTTTCCTTGCTCTCATCTCTGTCCTTACTCTATCTTGATCATCCAGTTCCCTCAAGTTCTCCTCCCTGCTCCACTTCTCCCCCTCATCTTCCCCTTCTGCCCTCCCTACTCCTCCCACCCCCACTCTCCCAATCTTGTCAGGTGATACTGCCTATTTAACCTTTCTAGGTGAATCTATGTATGTTTTATTTAGGGTTCACCTTGTTACTCAGCTTCTCTATGTTCATGAACTATAGGCTTAATATCCTTTGCTTACAGCTAGTATTCACTTATAAGTGTGTATGTAACATGTTCATCTTTCTGAGTCTGGGTTATCGCACTCAGGATGATTTTCTCTAGTTCCATCCATTTGCATGCAAATGTCAACATGACATTGTTTTTTTTTACCATTGAGTAGTACTCCAATGTGTTAATGTGCCACACCTTCTCCATCCATTCCTCGGTTGAGGGGCATCTAGGTTGTTCCCATGTTCTGGCTATTACAAACAATACTCTTATGAACATAGTTGAACTAATGCCCTTGTAGTATGATTGAGCATATTTTGGATATATGCCCAAGAGTGGTATTGCTGAGCTCTGAGGTAGGTTGATACCCAATTTTCTGAGAAACTGCCTTACTGATTTCCAAAGTGATTGTTTAAGTTTGCATTCCCATCATAAATGGAAGAGTGTTCCCCTTACTCCATGTCCTCTCCACCATAAGCTGTAATTGGTGTTTTTGATCTTAGCCATTCTGACTGGTGTAAGATCGTATCCAGAGTTGTTTTGACTTGCATTTCCCTATTGGCTACCGATGGTGAACATTTTCCTAAGTGTCTTTTGGCCACTTGATATTCCTCTGTTGAGAATTCTCTGCTTAGTTCTGTACCCCATTTTTAAATTGGGTTATTTGGAATTTTGATGTCTAATTTCTTGAGTTCTTTGTATATTTTGGAGATCAATCCTCTGTCTGATGTAGGGTTAGTGAAGATCTTTTCCCATTCAGTAGGCTGCCTTTTTGTCTTATTGACTATGTCCTTTGCTTTACAGAAGCATCTCAGTTTCAGGAGGTCCCATTTACTTATTGTTGCTCTCAGTGTATGTGCTACTGGTATTATATTTAGGAAGTGGTCTCCTGTGCCCATGCATTGGAGGCTACTTCCCACTTTCTCTTCTATTAAGTTCAGTGCAGACAGATTTATATTGAGGTTTTAATACATTTGGACTTGAGTTTTGGGCATGGGTTGATATGGATTTATTTGCATTCTTCTACATGTTGACATCTAGTTATGCCAGAACCATTTGTTTAAAATGCGTTCTTTTTTCCACTGTATATTTTTAGCTTCTTTGTCAGAAATTGGGTGTTCATAGGTGTGTATATTAATATCCGGGTCTTTAATGTGATTACATTGGTCAGCCTCTCTGTTTCTGTGCCAAAACCAAGCTGTTATCATTACTCTAGATCGCTAATAGAGATTGATGTCAGGGTTGGTGATGCCCTTAAAAGTTCCTTTATTGTACAGGACAGTTTTGGCTATTCTGTTTTTTTTTTGGTTTTCCATATGAAGTTGAGTATGTCTTTTTGAGGTCTGTGAAGAATTTTGCTGGGATTTTGATGTGCATTGCATTGAATTTGTAGATTGCTTTTGGTAGGATTGCCATTTTTATTATGTTGATCCTACCTATTCAAGAGCATGGGAGATCTTTCCATTTTCTGGTATCTTCTTCAGTTTCTCTCTTTAAAGACTTAAAGTTCTTGTCAAACATGTCTTTCACTTCTTTGGTTTGTGTTACCGCCAAGATATTTTATGTTATTTGTGGCTATTGTGAAAGGTACTCTGATTTCTTTCTCGGCTTCTTTATCATTTGTATATAGGAGGGATACTGATTTTTTTTTGAGTTGATATTCTATCGTGCCATATTATTGAAGGTATTTATCAGCTGTAGAAGTTCCCTAGTAGAGTTTTTGGAGTCACTTATGTATACTGTTATATCATCTGCAAATAAGGGAAATTTGACTTCTTCCTTTTCAATTTCTATCATCTTGATCTCCTTTTGTTGTCTAGTTGCTCTAGCCAGAACTTCAAGAACTATGTTGTTCTTAATTTTAATGGGATCGCTTTTAGTTTCTCTCCATTTAATTTGATGTTGTCTGTCAGTTTGTGTAGTAAGAGGAGTGGGCCTGCTTTTGATCCCGGCTGCCTGGCTCCTGCCGCTTTCCCGGTGCCCGGCTAGATTATACATGAAATAATTACACAGAAATTGTATTAATTAAATTACTGCCTGGCCCATTATATTTAGCCTCTTCTTGGTAAACTCTCACATCTTGATCTAACCCATTTCTATTAATCTGTGTTTACCACGAGATCGTGGCTTACTGGGAAAGATTCAGCATGTCTGACTCTGGTAATTTCATGGCAGTGGTTCTCTGTCTCTGTCTTCTTCCCAGAATTCTGTTCTCTTTTCCCCACCTATCTAAGTCCTGCCCTATCAAAAGGCCAAAGCAGTCTCTTTATTAACCAATGAAAGCAACCCAAATACAGAAGGACCTCCTACACCATTTCCCCTTTTCTGTTTAAACAAAAAAGGAAGGACTTAACTTTAACATAGTAAAATTACATATAACAAAACAGTTATCAAGCAAGAATTACAGTTGTATTATTTATATCTATTTTATCTTTTATCATGACAAAGGAAAACTATAACTATCTATCTATTCTTCAACTCCATCAAAGACTCCAGAAGGATATAATATTACCTAAGTAAACAAGAAATAAGCAACTTCCAAACTCTAGAAATGACAGAGACATCTCACTGCCTGAACAGTCACCCAAAGTTCTTTTGTACTGTTGGGACATCCTTCTTAAGCATATAGGCCCATAGTATCCAGCAGACATTTCCATGAATCAGGAAAATTCAAAAACAGTTTAGTCACTTTCTTTTGTATCCTGTAGAATATCTCACAGACTCTTTCATGAAACAGGAACCCCGAAGGATCATCTCACCTTTAGGCAAGTTCAGCAGTCCTCTCTTTGCGGGTTCTTTGTGTCCAGTTTATGCAACAGTCCAGGCAAGAGCAGTTTCTTGCCCAAATGGCAAACCAACTCCACAAGGAGCCTCTTCAATGCCCATCTTCCTCTTGAAGTAGCTGGTGCTGCCAGGAGCAGATGTGTCTCATTGTCATGAAAAGCCCTAAGTTATAAAAACATTTAAAATGCCATATTCTGTAGTCTTTGAGAGATATGAAGAATGTCTATCTAACTGAAATATACCTCTGTATATCTAGAAAATCTAACTAAAATGACTACAAACTTGACTATTATAGATGATTATCCATTAACAACCTATATTCCCTAATTATACATTACATTTTTAAATGAACTACACAATCACAAAACCTTAATCAAGAGCAGAAATACACATACATATAACAAAATTGACCTTAAATTTATATCAAAAAAGAAAAATCCATACCAATGCAAATTATCCATATGTATATCATCTCCCCCTTTAAATGTAAAAAGAACATTTATAAACAATAATTGGGAGTATGGGCGTAGTTACTTCTCTCCAAACTTCTTCCTGCTGTTCAGGGGTGCTGTCAACCAGGTCTTTCATGGTGTATCCTATGTGGTAGGAACATCTCAGTCATCAGTTGAGTTAAGAAATTTTTGAGGGTGTGCACAGCTACCTTTAAGGAGGGCATGGTCTATCATACCACATTGGTGTAGAAGGAACCCATAGGGTCTCATCCTCTGTGAAAACAAAAGAAGAACCTCCTTTCCAAAGCACCATATCCTTAGACCCAAATTTGGAAGTCATGATACCTTTAGAACATATATGTTGGTTTAGTTTGGCAGACCACACAATGGAATGTCTCTCTGTACTTAGCCCCTTCACAGTCAAAAAATTCAAAGAAAACACAATAAAATACATAATCCAGACATTCTGTGAACTTTCCATTTTTACGTGGCTTATTTTTATTTCTTTTAATATATAACTATCTGTAGTCTGTCTCTTTAAAGACTTTACCCTTTTATTTTTTCCCATATTCTTTTATTTCTTTCCATTCAGACAAACAAAAAAAGAATTTACATTTCCTCCCCTTCTCCCAGTCCCCTCCCGCTCCCCCTCCCTCCTGCTGCTTCCTTAAAAGAGGGCATGGTGGCCAGCCCTGTGGGAAGTCCAAGGTCCTCCCCCCTCCATCCCGTCCTAGGAAGGTGTGTCTGGCCGAATCCCGACCAGCGGAAATACAGCCACACTCAGGATTCTTCTCGCATCACGCTTTATTGGAGAGCACTTGGTTGAGATGGGAAAGAGCGAGAGGTGAGAGAGAGCAGCAAGAGAGAGCGAGGTCTAAAATGGCGGCTGCTTATATATGGAGATGTGATGTGACTCACACCTTGATTGGCTGCTATGTCCCACTGGCACCAGAGTCCTCGGGATTGGTTAGGGACACCTAGGTTATTGTGCATGTGGGAAGCGCCTGGATGCTCAGTCCAGAAGCATTGCCAAATATGGAATTGTTTACCTCCAAACTGTGAGGATGCAAGCGTCATCTTGTAATGGTGTTTGTGTCTATGGCTCCCTGCAGTTCCCTCTTTTAGTTTAAATTCCAAGGCAGCAGGTAAGAGTAGAGGTCTGATCTCTGTTAAAAAAATGTAGGACATATGTACCATCACTCATCCAGGCGTCCTCCGCCCAGAGGGTAACAGACCCGTCCGGTGCCTTTTACACAGAGATGGGAACTAGGGCACCTACCCATATGCACTCAGACTTGCTCTTCTTGTGACCAGCAT
>PVIU01032844.1:0-13103 GCA_004026605.1 Ondatra zibethicus | reverse complement strand
AATACCTTAATCAATATCAGAAATACATATATATAACAAAATTGACCTTAAATTTATATCAATAAAGCAAAATTTATGCCAATGTAAATTATCCATATCTATATCATCTCCCCCTTTAAATTTAAAGAACATTTAGAAACAATATTTGGGAATATGGGCATAGTTACTTCTCTCCAAACTTCTTCCTGCTGTATGGGGGTGCAGTCACAAAGAAGCTATTTAAAACATATGGTGAAAAGAATATTGCATCCCTGCAACCTCGGTGGAACTCTGAAACACAGCTTGCTCCAATACTGAAAGGATTTAAGAACTTGCTACAATACTGGGGGGACTAAGACCTTGCTACAATACTCAGGAGATCAAGAGCCTGCTATAATACTGAGGGGACCAAGAGCTTGCTACAACACTGAGGGGACCAAGAGAGAGGATCAAGGGAGCAAACCAGGAAAGAAGACCAAGAAAGACCTCAGAGGCTTCCTGGGACACAGATATTGACAGTATAGAGCAGACCATAAAAATTCCCAAACAGAGAGCCACCAAAAGGTTTGGACCAAGGCTCAAAGACACTGCCAGCCTCATTTGAAGGAAAAGATTGGTAGGTACCAATGCAAGAATTTATCCAACAACCTAAAAACAATATGGTAGCACCAGAACCCAGTGGTCATACAGCAGAAAGACTTGATTATCCTAACCCAGAAGAAGCAGAAGAAAACGATTTTAAGCATAACTTTGTGAAAATGATGGAGACCATTAAAGAGGAAATGAAAAACTCCCTTAAAGAAGTGGAGAAAAAGACAAACAAAAAATGGAAGAAATTAATGAATCCCTCAATGAAACCCAAGAAAAAACAATAAAACAAGTGAAGCAAACAGTTCAAGATTTGAAGACTGAAATAGAGGTAATAATAATATAAAAAAACACAGACCGAGGGAATATCTGGAATATTTCTAGATATGGAAAATCTGGGTAAATAAACAGAAACTACAGGGAAAAGTATAACAAAATACAAGAGAGAGAAGAAAGAATCTTAGGTGTTGAAGATATTATAGAGGAAATAGATTCATTGGTCAAAGAAAATATAAATCCAACAAATTCTTAACAAAACATTGAGGAAACCCAGGACACCATGAAAAGACAAAACCTAAGAAAAATAGGGGTAGAAAAAAGAGAAGAATTACAGCTCAAAGGCACAGAAAATATATTCAACAAAATCATAGAAGAAAACTTTCCCAACCTAAAGAAGGATATTCCTATGAAGGTACAAGAAGCTTTGAGAACACCAAATAGACTGGATCAAAAAAAAAGTCCCCTTGCCACATATAATCCAGACACTAAACATTTAGAATAAAGAAAGAATATCAAGAGCTGCAAAGGAAAAAGGCCAAGTAACATATAAAGGCAGAACTATCAGAATTCCACCTGACTTCACAATGGAGACAATGAAAGTCAGAAGGTCTTGGTAAAGTGTTACGCAGACATTAAGAGACTATGAATGCCAGCCCAGTCTACTATACCCAGCAAAACTTTCAATCACCATAGAATATATTCATGGCAAAACCAGATTTAACCAATACCTAGCCATAACCTCAGCCCTACAGAAAGTACTAGGAGGAAAATTCCAACCCAAGGAAGTTGGCTACATCAACACAAACACAGACAATAGATGATCTCACAGCAGCAGATCTCAAAGAAGAGAAACACACACAATAACATCACTTTTTATAATATCCCTTAATATAAATGAACTAAACTCACCTATAAAAAGACACAGACTAACAGATTAGATATGGAAACAGAATCCATCCTTCTGCTGCATACAAAAAACATAGACAGACATCGCCTCAGAGTAAAGGTTTGGGAAAAAATTTTCCAATCAAATGGACCTATGAAACAAGTGGGTGTAGCTATCCTAATGTCTAACAAAATAGACTTCAGAATAAAATCAATCAAAAGAGACAAAGAAGGACATTTCATATTAGTCACAGGATATTCAATCAAGAGGAAATCTCAATACTGAACATATATGCCCCAAATACAAGGGCACCCTCATGTGTAAAGGAAACACTTCCAAAGCTTAAATTGTACATTGAACCCCACACACTATAGTGGTAGACTTTAACACTCCACTCTCACCACTGGCCAGGTCTGTCACACAAAATATTAACAGAAAAATAAGAGAGCTAACAGATGTTATGACTCAAATTGAATTAACAGACATCTATAGAACATTCCATTCAAACATAAGCACCTCATCGAACCTTCTCAAAAACTGACCACATACTTAGTACCAAAGCAAACCTCAACAGATACAAAAAATTGGAATAACCCCATGTATTTTATCTGATCATCATTGCTTGAAATTAGAATTTAGCAGAAACACTAATTCCAGAAAGCCCACAAACACATAGAAATTAAACAATGCTCATCTGAAGTATCAATGGATCAAGGAAAAAATTAAGGGAGAAATTTAAAACTTCCTAAAATTCAATGAAAATGACTACACAACATACCCAAATTTATGGAACACAATGAAAGCAGTGTTAAGAGGGAAGTTCACAGCAATAAATGCCTACATAAAGAAGATGGAAAAATCCCACACTAGTGAATTAACAGAACATTTGAAAACTTAGAACAAAAAGAAGCAAACTCACCCAAAAAAACTAGACAGCAGTAAAAAAAATTGAGAGCTGAAATAAACAAAATAAAAACAAAGAAAACAATACAAAGAATCAATGAGACCAAGAGTTGGTTTTTCGAGAAAAATCAACAAAATGACAAACCTTTATCCAAACTAATGAAAAAGCAGAGAGAGAATATCTAAATGAACAAAATCAGAAATGAAAAGGGAGATATAACAACAGACATGGAGGAAATACAGAGAATCATCAGGTCATATTTCAAAAACTTATACTACACAAAATTGAAAAATTAAGGAAATGGACAATTTTCTGGATAAATACCACTTACCAAAATTAAAGCAAGACCAGATAAGCAAATTTAATAGACCTATAACTGCTAAAGAAATAGAAAGTTATCAAAAGTCTCCCAACCAAAAAACTCCAGGACCAGATGGCTTCAGCTCATAATTCTGCAAGATTTTCAAAGAAGAACTAATACCAATAAATACTCCTCAAATTGTTTCACACAATATAAACAGAAAGAACACTGCCTAATTCTTTTTATGAGGCTACAATTATCCTGATACCCAAACCACACAAAGACATTACTAAGAAAGAGAATTACAGATCAATCTCACTCTTGAACATTGATTCAAAAATACTCAACAAAACACTGGCAAATCGAATCCAAGAACACATCAGAACTATCATCCACCATGATCAAGTCGGTTTCATCCCAGAGATGCAGGGATGATTTGATATGTGAAAGTCTGTCAATGTAATCCACCATATAAAAAAAACTGAAAATAAAAACCACAGGATCATCTCATTAGATGCTGAAAACGCTTTTGACAAAATACAACATCCCTTCATGATAAAGGTCTTGGAGAGAGCAGAGATACAAGGAACATACCTAAACATAATAAAATCAATATACAGCAAGCCAACAGCCAGCATCAAACTAAATGGAGAGAAATTCACAGCGATCCCACTGAAATCAGGAACAAGGCAAGGTTGTCCACTCTCTCCATATCTATTCAATTTAGTTCTTGAGTTCCAAGCTAGAGCAATAAGACAACAAAAGGAGGTCAAGGGGATACAATGTAGAAATGAAGAAGTCAAACTCTCATTTGACTGATGGTATGTTAGTTTACATAAACAAATCCAAAAATTCTACCAAAAAACTTCTACAACTCATAAACACTTTCAGTAATGTAGCAGGATACAAGATTAACTAAAAAAAAAAAAAAAAAAGTAGCCATCCTTTACACAGATTTCTGAGAAAGAAATCAGAGAAACAGCACCCTTCACAAGAATCCACAAGGATGACCCCCGCTAGGACCCTAAACAATAGAAGAGAGATGCCCCAATCTTGACTTGCCCTTTAATCAGACTGATGACTATCTTAAATATCATCATAGAACCCTCATCGAGCAACTGAGGGAAACAGAGGTAGAGACCTGCATCGGAGCACTGGACTGAGCTCCCAAAATCCATCTGAAGAGCGGGAGGAATGAGAACATGAGCAAAGAGCTCAAGACCATGATGGGGACACCACTGAAACAGTCTACCTGAGCTAATGGGAGCTCACCAACTCTGGCCAGACTGGGAAGAACAAGCATAAGACCAAACTAGTCCCTCTGAATGTGGGTGACAGCTGCATGGCTGGGTCAAACTGGGGGGCCACTGGCAGTGGCATAAGGATTTATTCCTACTGCATGTACTGCATTTTGGGGAGCCTATTCTCTTCGGATGGATACCTTGCTCAGCCTAGATATAATAGGGAGCGCCTTGGATCTTCCCCAAACAATGTGCCTTACCCTCTCTGGAAATTGGAATGGGCTGCCCTGGGAGGGTATGGGGAGGGAATGGGAGGAGGGAAGGAGTGGGAACTTGGATTGATATGTGTAATAAAAAAAGATTGTTTTTTTAAAAATAAAATAAAAAAAATAAAAATAAAAAAGAATATTAATGTTATTCCAGGGCAAAGGAGGGGCCAGGTCCTTACAATATTTTATGTATTGATTCTCCAGGCTTCTATTATGACTGCTTGGACATGTTCACACAGAACTAATGGTTGTTTGAGGATTCTGTATCAGACCCTTCTTATGAAAAGTCCTGTGTAATTTCTTCCTTATCTTTGATTCCAGAGATATATATGATACAATGATTCTGATCTGCTTTGTACCAGAATTACCTACCTTGCATAGTCTGTCTCTGGTGTCCGCCTTGAATTTTCTTCTAACACTGGCTAATTTGGTAAATTCTTTTTCTCTGGGCTGAATAATTAAAAGTCAGGGAAACAGTTCATAACAAAGTAGAAGTGGAGTTTATTGGCAAGTGTTGTTAAAGATTCCTTGAATAGAGAGGGGCACCAGAACCTGGGACTGTTGTCTATAGGGGACTGGGTTAAATATGGGTATATAACAAATTGGGTGGTTTCTCATTCTTGTCTTATATCAGTCTTAACTTGTCCATGCATTCCTTCTGTTGCAGACTTTGGGCCCCTGTTTCTATCCATGTGCATGAAAGTAAGTGGAATAGTGTCCTCTGCATTGGTGCATACTCATAGAAGCAGCTACAGTAGGGTCTTTTTACTGTTTATCTTAGTCCACAGATATAATCCCTATACTTTTTGTGGTGTAATGGGAAGGGAGAAATTCATTGCAACTGAGGAGAAGTAGCTTACTTTTATGGGGAAACAGAAGACAAGATTTCAGAAAGGGGTCATGAAACTGGGACTCTATAGCCACAGCCTCAATGCTATTAGTATGGGATCCTGTATTAACTTCAGAGATATTTACATAATAAACCAGAAGTGTGAGTGGATTGATGCCTTCCCCAAAAGGCAATGGATAAATGCTTTCTTTATACCTTGGAGAAGCTCTTCCCACAGGCACTTTACCCACTCCATAGATGTTCTCACCATACTTAACATTAGCTCCTTATAAAAGTAAGTCCACACAATAACCCATTCTTCTATTGAATTTCCTTCTTTTCTTATGTCAGCACAGACAAATCAACACCTTTATCTAAGAAAGCAGCTATTCCTAAGCCTGGATTAATGAAGGGCACCAATGCTGATGAAAGACATATTACTACTTATGGAAGCATAATTGTTCTCATCTGGGTTTAGACTTCCACACATAAAATTGGGGTGACTCTGCACGTTGAAGGACTCCAAGCCTAGATTAGGTGATCTGAACATATATGTAGGCAGCACTGCACAATTTAAGGGTGCCATGACTGTTATGTGCACCAGCCCTGAAGATCATTATCACTCATAGGCCACAGCATCCTCCCTGACACTCCTCAGGTTTTTCAAGATTGGAGTGTTGGCTTCAAAAATACTCCTGAAATGAGTACTGCCGAAGTCAAACAGGAGTTGCTGCCCCGGTATTTTATGGTGTTGGACTAACAAGTTCTTCAGCTACTCTTGAGGTCACTCCTATAGGAGCCAACCTGCTTTCCTCCTTCCTCAGGAGCCCTTAGTGCCTTGTTTTTCTATATACAGTGACTTGGCAAAGTGGATAATTTAGTGTTTTCAATAATGGCTCCCTCCTTTGCTCATCCTTTTTATACAACTCTAGTCAACCTTAGATGTGTAGCAACCTTGTCCCGTGATTTCTGTCTAAGGTGTTGTAGCAGTTACATTTCTATTGCTGGACTGAACAACTTAAGGAAAGTGGAGTTTATTTTTAGGTCACAGTCCCAGGGTACAATCCAACAATGCAGGAACATCATGATGGTAATACCTTGAGGCAGTTGGTCTTTGCATGAAAAAAAAATAGACAATGATAAATGCTTGCACTGGGCTTAGCTCACTTCCCCTTTTTCTTCAATCTAGGAATGACTATCCAGCCCACTGAATGTGTTGCTAGCATTTAAGGTGGGTCTTTGTACCTCCATTAACTTAATCTAGAAACTCCCTCACAGACATGCTCTGAGGCCTGTGTCCATACTGATACTAAATCCCATTAAGCTGACAATACACATGTTTAAACATTAAAAAACATTCAATTTTAAAAGATAATATCTTTAGTCTAGTTTTCTCTGGGAGGATAATTCAGGTTGAAATAAAAGAACCTATAAGGATTAGACATTTTATTTGGGATATTGTAGACATGTTTACTTTGAACATAATCAGTTATTTTGTTTATTTACTTATATTCATCTGTTAGTCTTACTAGGTACACTGGATATGCTAATCTTTACTATCTACAATTTTCTTTCTGGCTTTCTTTTGGTGAAATTCAATTTTTCTTCCATGATAATACAAAATTAAAGACATTAAAAATTATGTTTTACAATAAGTCTGTGCAAAATATAATAGAATGTGTTGGTATTTTCTTCTTGAGAGGAAAAAAAAGATAATAAAATCATATTTTCTGTATTTTTATACTTCTCAACTTGAATTTAGTTATTTTATCATTGCTAATATTTTTCTAAATGTTGTTTTCTACAACTTGTTTTAAATTTCATCTTTCTCTGTTTCTTTGCTGTGGCAACTATTTGAGTTTATCTCACAGTTCCACAGTGGAAGGCTGTTAGTTCTTCTGTGTGTGAAATGCCTGCCCTGTCCTTTCATCTGAGTAGAACTTCAACTGTGCTATAATTTTTTGATTTTCCTTAACATTGTGGTGGTTAAAGTTTATTTAATCCATGTTTTACTTATATTAATAAACTATTTTATTATACTACAAGATGTATGAGACAGTACACACACTACACAGATAATTAAAATAATCTACAGACTATTATAAGTACAATAATGTACAATTTTTGTCATACTGATTTTTTTAAAATTTATTTATTTATTTATTTTTTCCATACATTGTTTTGTTTTATTTTTTCCATTCAAGAACATAATTAAAGAAATAAAATTTTTTTTCCTTTCTTCATACTGATTTTTAAAATTTATTTTTCTCAGTTCTTGATTAAAGTTACCTAGGAGTGAAGAGAAACATTAATCTATTTTTTCACTTTTTTTAGATCTCCTTTATCTGGTACTAATTTCCCTGTAACAGATTGTCTCTGCAAAGAATTTGTATGGTTTCTGTCTCTGGTTTTGACTCTGCCTCTCTCATATGCATGTGTGTGTATGCACATATGAAGACAGAGTCCATGTCTGCCTTCCCCTATTGCTCTCCACTTTATTTATTTTTTTTTGAGACAGGGTTTCTCTGTGCTGCTTTGGAGCCTGTCCTGGAACTAGCTCTTGTAGACCAGGCTGGCCTCAAACTCACAGAGATCCACCTGCCTCTGCCTCCTGAGTGCTGGGATTAAAGGCGTGCGCCACTACCTCCCGGCTCCACTTTAATTTTTGACACTAATCTCGACATTGAAAATTCATATGTAACCTTGTGTTTTAGAATAAAGGTCAAGTTTTAGAAAAGCTTTATGTTCACATCCAGACTGAGTGGGGTACACATATATATCCCACATATTCCCCTCCCTGTACACATGTAGTTGTCTATGTCTGATGCATTGTTAAAATTGTTGTGTCTCCTTTGATAGCTCATTCTTACCCAAAGTTCCACATATATACTAGAGTTTATTCTTGGTGTTGCTCACTCTATATGTTTGGATGAATTTCAACAATATGAATTTGCACCATTCCACCAATGTAAGTGTCATTGTCTTAACTCTTATGCTCTACCTACTTACCTACCCATTGGCGCTCATGCTGGGCAATTAATAATTTCACTTTGTTTATATTGTGCCCTTTTTAGAATGTTTAATAGTTATAGCCAAACATTGTTTACAGACTGGTTGTTTCACTCAGCTTTATGCTTTAGGTTTCCTTCATGTTTCCCATGAGATTGAAGATTAGCTCAGGGGCTAGTTCTGTTCCCTGTATGTACATGGGCTTATTTACCCATTTGTGCTGGCTAGTCTTATGCCAACCTGACACACATGCTAGAAGTTTCTTTTTATTGTTTTGTTTGAACCTCAGTGGGGAAGACGCCACCATAAGAACCAGGTGTAAGGCATTCCCTTAGTTATTTATGGGGGAGGACCCAGCCCACTGTGGACTAGTGGCCATGGGTTAGCAGACTGAGCAAGCCATGTAGAATAAGCCAGTAAATAGCACCACTCCATGGCATCTCCATCAGTTGATGGCATCTGCCCTGTTTGAGTTCCTGTCCTGACTTCTCCAGTGATGAACAAAAATTTGAAAGTGCAAGCCAAATAAACCCTTTCCTCTCCAACTTTCTTTTTGGTCATGGGGTTTCATCACAGGAATAGAAACCCTAATTAAGACACCATTCATGTACGAAGGAAATCTTGGCCAATTTCATGTTTGACAGATAAGAGTATAGGTGTTATAACTTGCGTATAGGTTTTTGCACAAAATTCCTGTGGTTAAATATTAAGATGGTCAATTATCTGGGTTATAGATTAAGAGTCTACTTAGTTTCCCAAGACAGTATCCCTGTTCCAACACGAGGCAGCAGTCTGTGTTTCAATGGCAATGAGTAGAGTCCCTTTGGCTCCTCACCTATGGAAGCTTTTGCTGTTGACCTTGTTCCAGATTTTGCCATTTGAATACATCTGTAGCTATATTTTATTGTCATTGTAATTTCTATTTCTCTAATGACTTACCTTGTGGAACATCTTTTCATGTGCTTATATTTCACTTGTTTATTTTGTTTAATGAATAATATTTAATGTCTGCTGATATCTTTGGTCTCCCTCTTATTTTTTGAATTCAGATTAAAGGGTTTTTTGATATCAGATATGTATCTTACAAATATCTACTTCAAGTTTTCTAACTTGTTCTTTAATTTTCATTGTATTATCTTTTCAGAACAAAATTTTGAAATTTTGGGAAAATTCTAGTTTATCAAGTTGGTAGTACATCCATGAAGCTGTTATCAAATCCATAGCCAGCTAGATTTTGTTCTAGGTTATATCCTAGAAGTTTTATAAATCCACTTTGACATCTGTGATCCACTTTGAATTTTTGTGAACAGTGTACGGTTTTGTCCAGACCAATTTCTTTGTATGTGAATATTTATCTGTTGTAATACCACAGATTGAAATGTCTGTCTTTACTCTGATTTATTGCCTTTGATTCACTGTTGAAAATACATTGACCACATTCACATGAATCTATTTCAGTATTCTCTATGCTGGTATTCTGGTTGATTGTCTTTTCTTTTGCTAACATCATATGGTATTAGTTATTGTAGCTTTATGATGAGTGTTGATATTGGGTAGTGTCTCCCTCAAACCTAATTTCTCTCTTTGTATCCATATTTTTAAAAACTGTTCTGTCCCTTAGAACCTTGTTACACATATGTTGGGGGTTTTTGTATGTTCTTGCAAATATTTTCTATATCCTTTGTTGCAGCTCTGTGGGTCATATTTATTTTTTAGTTTTTCCAGACAGGGTTTCTTTGTACAGCTTTGGAGCCTGTCCTGGCACTAGCTCTTGTAGACCAGGCTGGCCTCGAACTCATGGAGATCTGCCTGCCTCTGCCTCCCGAGTGCTGAGATTAAAGGCATGGGCCACCACTGCCCGGCTATCTGTGGGTCATCTTATAAGATTCCTTCAGTGTTGAATTATCTTACATTAGAAACTTAAGGTATATATGTGTATGATTTTCAGCTAGACTCAGAGAAGTTGTATCAGTCAGGGTTCACTATAGCAACAGAATTTATAGAATAAATCTCTCTCTCTATATATATATATCATATTGTATTATATATAATACAATATAATACAATTGAAAACACACACACACACACACACACACACACACACACACACACACACACACCACACAAAGCTTGCCTGAAGATCTGAGAGTAAAACGGCCCCACTGGCCAGCCTTACAGACCAGGTAATGGTAATATACACCTTTAATCCCAGTAGCCACACTTGTTGCCATAGAAACTGGGCAGTGCATGCCTTTAATCCCAGTGGTGCACACTTTTAATCCCAGAACTAGAGAGGATTATAAAACTGGGGGAAACAGCTTTCAGGCACAGTCTCATTCTGAGATTTCTGGAGGCTGGATTGCCTTTTGGACTGAGGTCAAGGTAAGAGTCAGTGGTTGGCTGTTTTACTTTACAGATCTTTAGGTTGAACCCCAATTTCTCTGAGTTTTTATTAATCATGATTCATATATGAATTATAGAATGTGTTTGTTAGAATGATGTACAGGCTGCAATCCAGCTCATCCAACAACAGCTAGCTATGAACCCAAGAATCCAGTAGTTGCTCAGACCATGAGGCTGGATGTCTCAACTGGTCTTTACTGGGATGGCAAACAGGCAAATAGCAAAAGATTCTTTCTTCCATGTCCTTATATAGCAGTGGTTTACAACCTTCTCACTGCTTTGACCCTTAAGAGAGTTCCTCATGTTGTGGTGACTCCCAACCATAAAATTATTTTTGTTGCTACTTTGTAACTGTAATTTTGCTACTGTTATGGGTCCTAATATAAATATCTGTGTGTTCTCATTGTTTTAGATACTCTTAAAAGGCCATCCAACACCCAAAGTGGGTTGAAGACTGCTGTTATGTAGGCTTTCAGCAAAAGGCATGACTCAGATTAGGTCTGGATTAAAGATATGGATTAAAGTTCTATCTTCCTGTCTCAAGATCAGTATTAAAGATGTGTCTTTTTATCTCAAAGATCTGAATTGTAAGTAGATCTTCCCACTTGAATTTAAGCTGAAATCCCTTAAAGTTGTGTCCTCCATTTTGGGGCTTTAGTTAATTCCAGATGTAGTTGACTATCAAGGTCGTTTGCAAGACAAACAAACAACTGGAAAAGAAGCCTCACTAGCTGTCACAAAAAATCCTGAAATTTAAGTTGAAGTATACAGTAAGACATGGATAAAGCCAGTACTTGTTTTAAGTTATATCTGTCTATAGTTTTGAAAGGTTTTACACTGAATTCTTGCTAGAATATGTCTTTAAGTATAGCCTTTTAATTTTATTCAGAAATTTAGGGATCATTTTAAATTCCATAAAGTTTTCTCATTTTAGGAAAGTTTGGTTCTGTTATTTTGTTATTTGTTATTCTTTCACTATTGTTCCTGAAGATCTGTAATTGTTGAAATGGGAAACAAAAAGCAGAAGCCTAATTTTCTCCCTCATGTTGGCATCCGCATTGGCTTGCACCCAGGCAACCTTATCAGGGATGGCGTCTATGTCATCGGTTCTATTATCCGCAGGGTGAATGTTATTCTTTTCTCCTTTTGATGCAGATTCAAATTATTCTATTGCATTCTAAGTTTTTCTCATCCTCCCTATTGTATTTCTAATGGCTTTTTGTTCCTATTCTTTGGGAGCCACAGGTTCATGCCTTTTAGTGAAGATTACAAGTGATTTTTTTTTCCTAAAATGATTTTCCAAGTGTTGTAGAAAGTAATTTTTTTTTTACAAAGTTTACTTCACTGGGGTCATAATGATATGTATGCTCGCATTATAATCTTCAATGGTTAGAGATAGGAAAACTTAAAGAGACCTCTTTCTAGCTCCAGATATATTTAATATGCTGTGTGAACTGTATACACACCTGCTCACACGTGCTTGTTAGATTCAGATGGAAGGGAAATGGTTTTGCCTAACCTCCTGACCCAATTAGGAGTGTTTTAGGATTGGTCTCTATCTTAGTTCTGTAGTCACAGAAGTGACTTATTTCTGCTTTCACCATAGGATTCCAAGGGTGGTTTTATTTTCAGACAAATTACAGAAGAGAAAAATACAATTAAAAAAATGAGGCTCATAACTTTCAGATTTAGTTCTACCAGTTCCATTTTTATAATTTGTTATTCTTATAGTGTTACAGTTTTTACACAGCAATATAAAGATATTTTAATAAAACCCTTATCTACAATGTAGGGATTGTAGGAAAACATGGTAGATTCTGTCTGCATTAGATTTTTCAATGGTTCATTGAGACAAACTATCTCAGGATCTTCCAGAAACTAGCAGGACTTCCTTATTCTTGCTTTAAACACCTCCTTACTCGTTGTTATTCTCAATTACTGTGGAGAATGGGTCTGTCATTACCATAATTAGCTCCTCTAAAATGTGTCCTGACCACTTCCACTCTAAAAGCCTGGGGAGAAGACTTTCTCCAAACCAGGGCTCTAATACTTACCCACTCAGGTAATGTCCTGAGAATATCAACAGAATATTTTCATGCTATAAGTTTTATGTTTTATAAATAATGTTTTCTTTTTTATAATAAATTTTATTAGACCATATGCTCTGGACCCGTTTGCTGACAACCCACGTGAAATTAGTTGGTGTTTTTAACTACTAGTATCATTGTTCTATACAGAATTCCTTCTACTTTCTCTACTTTATGAATTTTGTAGATTTTTCTAAAGTTTTTTTTTAACCTTTCTTTTCTTTATTTTTTTCTATACATTTTTTTGTTTTATTTTTTTCCATTCAAGAACATAATTAAAGATAAAAAAAAATTTTTTTTCCTTTCTTCCCCTTCTCCCGGTCCCCTC
>PVIU01032843.1:0-13105 GCA_004026605.1 Ondatra zibethicus | reverse complement strand
AGAAACATCACCTTTCACGATAGCCACAAATAGCATAAAGTATCTTGGGGTAACACTAACCAAGGAAGTAAAAGATCTATTTGACAAGAACTTTAAGACTTTGAAGAAAGAAATTGAAGAGGATACCAGAAAATGGAAGGATCTCCCATGCTCCTGGATTGGTAGGATCAATATAGTAAAAATGGCAATTCTACCAAAGACAATCTACAGATTCAATGCAATCCCCATCAAAATTCCAACAAAGTTCTTCACAGAACTTGAGAGAACAATAACTAAGTTTATATGGAAAAACAAAAAGCCCAGGTTAATATACTTTTTCCTGTTACACTCAAAAAAAAAAAAAAAAAAAAAAAAAAAAAAAAAAAAAAAAAAAAAAAAAAAAAAAAAAAAAAAAAAAAAAAAAAAAAAAAAAAAAAAAAAAAAAAAAAAAAAAAAAAAAAAAAAAAAAAAAAAAAAAAAATAAACAACCAAACAAACAGCACCATAGCAAAACAACAGGAATTAAACAACACTAATCATTGATAACTCTCAACATAAATGGTCTCATTTTCCAAACAAAAGCCACAGATTAACAAAACAGAATCTATCTTTCTGGATCCAAGAAACATCTAAGGTAGATATCACCTCATGAAAAAGGAAAGTTTTTCAAAGCAAATGAATCTAAGATAAAGCCAGTGTAGTTATTGAAATATTTGACAAAATAGACTTCAAACAAAAACTAAATAGAAGAGATTGGAAAAGTAGCTAGGAGTACTCATCAAAGTAGAAATTCACAGAATTCATGGCAATCCTTAATATCTAAACACCTAAAGCAAGGGCAGCCAAGTTCAGAAAGGAAACATTACTACTATTTAAATCAGATATAGACCCACATACACAGAAAGTATGTTTCTTTGGTAACTCACTCTTAGCATTTAATATTTCATCCAGACAAAGAGAAATGCTGGTGCTAACTAATGTCATAAACCAAATGTAACTAAAATGCATGTACTCTATATTCCAACAAATAACAAAGCACTGTAATTTTTCTCTCAGAAACCCTTGGAACTTCTGCAAAATTAACATACTCATGCACAAAATGATCCTCATTGGATGCAGAAAAATTGAAGATGTATGCTAAAAAGAAATCCCACACTAGCTCAGAATTGATTATAATAAAGGGTTATTTATTTAGTGATAGACTCACAGATCACAGTCCTCTGCTCAAATGGGGAACAGCAACTAAATCCCACAGCTGGAAGAGAGGTTGGATGATTACTTTACATTGGCATTTATAGTATAAAAGGCCATGCCCAAATAGGCAGGTAACTTAAAGGCTACAGTTAGTAGGAATTCCTACAGCATGCCCCCTTTTGTTTAAATAAGAAAGTTCTAAGCCTAATACAAAATTATATACAATAAAAAGAAATATCAATTATAAAATTTAGGATTACAACCAGCAAAAAAATATATCAATCAAGAAACATGTAAAAAATGTTTCAATAATTATCATATCCTAAGGAGGTTAAGACTTGTATTATAAATAACTTGACCAAGTCATGAAAGGAATGTAACTACAACTATCTAGTCTTCAACCGTATCAAAGACCCGAGAAGGGAAATCATATTACTTCAGTAAGCAGGAAGTGCAATCAAGCAACTTCCAAAATGTGCAACAAATGAAAGACACAACTGTTACCTGGGCAATCACCCAAAGTCTCATTTCCAAAGTTGGAGCAACCAACTTTGGATAAGACCTAGAATAACTGACATACTATTTTCACACTGCTTGTCCTATCCAGACATTGTGCATTTTGTCAGTGGTTGATGCATGGGCAGTTCCTTGCTCAAAGGCCAGTTTTGCCAAGAAGAACGTAAGCACCAAGTGGAGTGTCTTTGGTGCTCAACATTCTCTCGGGAATAAATCTTTTGGCATGTCAACAGAAACCAAAGTTACTTAAATGCCATATTCTACAGCTCTTTGAAGGGGTTGAAGGTTACCTATTGCTGCAGAATACAATCTCTATGTATCTAAAGAACCTGACTAGTCTACCTATAAATATGACAAACATAGATGACTATTGACCTAGAATTCCTAATACCTATATAACTTAAATACTCAGAATTCATATTAGAATATTCAACCATTTTTAAACAACTGTGTAACAAATGAGGACAATGACCTCATTCTTCACATGTGATTACATGGTCTGAAGTTTTTCTTTAAAGGATAACATCTCATTATTTGGACATTATTTAGATAGCATGCAGATTGCATTCCTGTAGAGACACTTTATCTGCTAACCTATAATAACTTTTTAACAGATTTTTTGGTATAGGAGGTCCTTCTATATTTCTGTTGCTTTCAATTGTTGAATAAAGAAACTGCCTTGTCCTTTTGATAGGGCAGAACTAGGATAGGTGGTGAAAAGAGAACTGAACGCTGGAGAAAGAAGGCAGAGAGAGAGCTACCATGGAGTTGCCAGGCTCAGACATGCTGAATCTTTGCCAGTAAGCCACAACCTCCTGGTGTTACACAGATTGGTAGAAATGGGCTAGATCAGATGTGAGAGTTGGCTAAACAGAGGCTAGATATAATGGGCCAGGCAGTAATTTCATTAGTACAATTTCTGCATGGTTATTTCGGGTGTAAACTATCAGGGTGGCCGGGACACAGCCCGTGCCTCTTACTACAGATTGGCACCTCAACGTGGTCTACTAACTCCATGTAAAACCTAAGAGGGCTTAAAAAGAAATTCTAGACTAAAAAAAAAAAATACAGAGTTTAACGTAACTTCTTGCTGTTTGCTGGCGGCTTGCTGCAGCTGCTTTAAGAGAGATTTTCCTGATTCAGCTATAGCAAAAAAAAAGCTATGGTTGTTTTAAAATGCTGGCTTTCTGCCAGCACAATCTCTGGCTATTGCAGGAGACAGAATTTGGATGGGGTTTTGTAAGTAAAGTGCTATAGCTTGCTTGATGGCAATGTGGACTGCTGTGTGCCTGGAACTGTGCACGGCTCAGGGGCACCAAATGGCTCTGAGGCAGGAGCTGCTTTGCCAGGCTGAACTGTGCTGATCTCAGGCTGGAACTACCATAATTATCATAATAACAGCGCAGTTAAGGTTTAGACTGGGCAGGAAACATGTGGTACCGTATTACCCCTACATGGCACAAATTAAGTTTTTAAGAAGAGCTTAGCATTTTAAGAAGTGCTCCTGGATAGTAAAGAATTACAGATTCACAATAGGACAGATTCAGACATAAAAGACCTCTAAATGGGTCACACTGTTGAATAAAGGTATGTAGTACACTTAAAAGAGAAAAGAAATAAAGAATATAGGAGATGCTTTAAAAAAAAGGTAAAGTCTTTAAAGAGATAGAGTACAGATAGTCATAGATTAAAAAAAAATAAGCCACGTAAATATGGAAAATTCAAAGAGAGTCTAGATTCTATATATTATTGTGTTTTCTTTGAATTTTTTGACTATGAAGGAGCTAAATACAGAGAGATATTTCATTGTGTGGTCTGCTAAACTAAACCAGCATGTATGTTCTAAAGGTATCTTGACTTCAAAATTTGGGTCTAAGGATATGATGCTTTGGAAAAGAGGTTTATTCTTTTGTTTTCACAGAAGATGAGACCCTGTGGATTGCTTCTAGACCAATATTATATGAGAGACCACACTCTCCTGAAAGGTTGCCGTAAAAACCCTCAAATAATTACTTTGCCCAACTGATGGTTGAGATGTACCTAGCACACAGGATATACCATGAACCTGATTAACAGCACCCCATACAGCACAAAGCAGTTTTGAGAGAAAAAAACTGTGCCCATATTCCCAAATATTGTTTATAAATGTTCTTTTACATTTAAAGAGGGAGATGATATAGACATAATTAATTTGCATTGATATGAAATTGGTTTGTTGATATAAATTTAAGGTCAATCTTGTTATATGTATATTTCTGCTCTTGATTAAGGTATTGTGATTGTGTAGTTCATTTAAAAAATGTAATGTATAATTAGGAAATATAGATTGTTAATGGATAATCATCTATAATAGTCAAGTTTGTAGTCATGTTACTTACTTAGATTTTCTAAATGAGCATAGATATATTTTAGATAGGCATTCTTCATATCTTTCAAAGACTACAGAATATGGCATTTAATGTTTTAATAACTTAGGGCTTTTCATGACAATGAGACACGTCTGCTCCTGGCAGCACCAATCTACTTCAAGAGAAAAATGGGCATCGAAGATACTCCTTATGGAGTTTGTTAGCCATTTGAGCAAGAAACTGCTCTTGCCTGGACTGTTGTATAAACAGGACATGAAGAACCCACAGAGAAAGGACTGCTGAACTTGTCTAAAGGTGAGATGTTCCTACGGGGTTCCTGATTCATGAAAGAGTCTACAAGACATTCTTCAGGATACAGAAGAAAGTGACTGAACTGTCTTTGAAATTTCCAGTTTTATGAAAAAGTCTGCTGGATACTATGGGCCTGTAGGATGAAGATGGATGCCCCAATGGTACAAAATAACTCTGGGTGACTGTCCAGGAAGTGAGATGTCTCTGTCTCTTCTAGAGTTTTGGAAGTTGCTTACTTCTCATTTACTTAAGTAATATTATATCCTTCTGAAGTCTTTGATGGAGTTGAAGAATAGATGATAGTTATAGTTTTCCTTTGTTATGGTAAAAGATAAAGTAGATATGGATATTGTAACTGTAGTTCTTGCTTGATAACTATTTTGTTATATGTAATTTTACTATGTTAAAGTGAAAGCCTTTTTTTGTTTAAACAGAAAAGAGGAAATGGTATAGGAGGTCCTTCTGCATTTGTGTTGCTTTCATTGCTTGAATAAAGAAATTGCCTTGGCCTTTTGATAGGGTGGAACTTAGATAGGTGGGGAAAAGAAAACTGAATGCTGGGAGAAAGAAGGCAGAGAGAGAGAGAGCCGCCATGGAGTTGCCAGAGTCAGACACGCTGAATATTTCCCAGGAAACCATGGCCTCATGGTGTTACACAGATTGATAGGGTTAGATCAGATGTGAGAGTTGGCCAAAAAGAGGCCAGATATAATGGGCTAGGTATTAATTTAATTAATACAATTTCTGTGTGGTATTTCAGGTGTAAGCTAGCAGGGCGGCTGGGACACAGCCCACTCCTCTTACTACAAATTTTGATTTTCAAATTAAACAGTACAAATCCTTTCAGATAATTTTCAGTAGCTTGTGACATAGATTCTATTTTGGCTGTCCAATTAATGTTACCCTTTTCAATAGTTTTTTCAGTTTACTTTTGATTTTAGATGGTGTTTATCCTGTCAGCTCGCTGTTCATTATTGGTCTGTAAAGACTACATTATTTCTACAAGTTCCTCATTCTTCAGTCTTTTATCAAGCCATTTTCTTAATGGTATAATATGAAAAGAAACTGAGTCTCAATATCCAATAAATGGATGTATCACAATAACCATATAAGCCTTGCAGAATAAAATCCATAGTATTAGCCAAAAAATGTTACTAAAATTCCCAATGGTATTGTTGTATCCTATTATATAACTTTTGCGTTTGTTGATTTATTAATTAATAAAATATTTACCTGTTATGAGGTCCGGTGAATTGTTTTGGGTGTAATAATGTTTATTGTCTGGCAGGTGCTGTGGTTATAAAGTCGGGACTAGTGGTGGCACAACCTGTCGTGCCAGGCACTGTCCAGCATTGCCTGGTTTTCTTGTTTGGTGGTTAAATACAGAGGAATATGCTTTTTTTGACAAATTAAAAGCAATTAAATCAATTCCATACACGGAGCAAGAAGCCCAGAACTCATGAGCATGGAGTACAAACCAGAACCTGTGCAAATAGCCATATGGCTTGGAATGCAGCAATGGTGGGAGTGAAATATGTTTGAGCATGGGAAATTTCCAAGTCACAATGTGCACTCAGCTCTACTGTAGCAGGAGTTTTACAAAACAAACAAACAAAAAACCACTTAGTAGGTAAAAGCAAGACAAGTGGGCAGGGGTAGGGCACTTTCTGGCTGTGGACCCTTTTAGGCCTTTAAGCCGGTCCACCTGGTAGGTGTGGAGTTCGGATTCCCGTGAATGGTAGATAAAGGACACAAAAATCAAATCCCAAACTAGCTCAGAATTGTGTAAAATAAAGGATTATTTATTTAGGGGTAGACTCACAGAACACAATCCTCTGCTCTAATCCGGGAACAGCAACTGTATCCCACAGCCAGAAGAGAGGCCAGATGCATGTTTTACATTGGCATTTATAGAGTAAGGGGTCACGCCCAAGTGGGCAAGTAACTTAACGACTACTGGTGGTAGGAATTCCTAGAGCAAAAATTGAAAGAATACTCTGCATCCTATCCAACTACACAGGATAAATCTGTATACTAATAACAACAGAAGCAACAAAATATTAACAAACTCATGGAAACAACAATTTATCAATGAATGAAAAATGGGTTAGGACAAAAACAAACATTTTGGATTTGAATTACAATGAAAATAAAACATATACACACAATCAAATAGATGTTGAGAATTATGAAAATGGAAACATCTTCTATTCATAAAATTTAAATTATCCTCAATTGTGTAGAATTTTGACTTGTTTTGTATTCATAATTATTATGTTTAAATGTAAATAATATACTACTATCATATTCTTTGCCCTCCTAAACAATACTCAGATGCTCCTCATCTTTTCACTCATAAAATTTCATGGTTTTACTCTCTCTAAAAAACTAAAACCATTTATGAATGGTTAACCACCTAAAGAAAGAAAATGTGTACTTTTGGGTGGGAGAGAAGGTGGTGAGGAGTTACAGGAGGGGAAACAATAATCAGCATATCAGCATATATTGCATGGGAAAAATCTGTTTTCAATAAAATAAAAATAGAAAATAAAAATGTAATAAATAAACAAACAAATAGACAAAACTTAAAAAGCCAAAAATACCAAACCACACCAAAAGCACTGAAGGAACATTGGGTGTATTTTGTGTTGGTTAACTATGACTGAGCAGGGGTTCTACTAGAGTCTGCTTGATATATCCTGTAACAACATGGACAACTTTTATTTTCCCTTTCTGGGAGGTATCATTTACAGACAGCTTCTTCATTAGGGTGGGCCTTTGTGTACACTTTACCTTCTCAGTGCTGAGATTTTGTCTGTTTTAAACTCATGATGGTCTTGCATGTGTGTTGCCACAGCTTACATTCCTATGTGTATCAGCCCCATTATGCCCAGGAGATATTGTTTCTTTGAAAAACTACTTTCACTTCTTTATAACTTCATTCCTCCTCTTTCAAATATATCCTTGAACCTGAGGGGAGATTTCACATAAAGACATTCCCTTTGGTATTAGTGCACAATTCTCCATTTCTCTGTACACTATTCAGTTGTGGTCTCTGAGTTAATTTTCATCTACTACAAGAAGAAGCTTCTTTGATGAGGATTGATCAGTGTACTCAAAAGTCATTTTATTGCTATGTTTGTCCAAGTGAATCATAATAGTAGGTTTTCATCAGCTTTTGGTTAATTTATCAGTGTCATGTATAGGTTTCATCTCTTGGAACTATCTGGAAGGTTTAAGATTTCTGTGCTGATGTAACCAAGTATCAGTTCATACCTTACCTCAAAAATGCTTAAGGTAAACTAACTCAGCCATTATAGAAGAAATAGGACCATGTGAGCTCAAGTCTCAAATCAACAGAGCAGTAAATTTAAAGCCACTTTTGAACGATTGTGGCTTAACAGCCTAGAGTCACTCCCAAAGCTGATCTCTGACCACAGCTTTATGTGCTTCAGTGCAAAAGTTTGCTTTGTTAAACTGTTAAGTTCTCATCAAAGGATATTAACCCTACTAAATGCAATATGCACCAAAGATTGACTTGCAATAGTGCTCAAAGTTGTCATTGTCAGATAATATATAGTATATATTTAATTTCTCTGAAAATATATCAAGACCTATCTGAAGAAATTTAGTGTATGAATATTGATTAAAGGTGCATAAACTATGTAGTAAGAGGAGCACAGACTCCCGGCACCTGATTCCTAGAGCAGGGCCCCCTGTTCTGTCCCTCCCAGCTCCTGGTGTGTACTCGAAATAATTACACAGAAACTCCATTCATTTAAATACTGCCTGGCCCATTAGCTCTAGCCTCTTATTGGCTAACTCTCACATATTTGTTTAACCCATTTCTAATAATCTGTGTGTCACCACCAGTCATGGCTTACCGGAAAAGATTCAGCGTGTCTGACCTGGGAGCTTCATGGCAGGGGCTCTCTTTAACTCTGTCCCCTTCCCAGTATTCTGTTCTCTTTTCCCTGTCTATCTAAGTCCTGCCCTATCAAAAGGCCAAGGCAGTTTCTTTATTAACCAATAAGAGCAACCCAAATACAGAAGGACCCTATTACACCAAAACTACCTTATCTTTTAGACACTCTAATATACAGCATGCTGTCTTTTCCCAAAAACAAACATTTGTGTACCATTTTATAATTGTGTGGATCCCACCCAGAGGTGTTATACATTGACAAACACTATAATTTGGCAACCTGGAGCGCAAAGTTTAATGTGAGACATCACTAGGCTGAAGTCTAGTCCAACAGGTTCTAAATGGTGAAATTATGTGAAAACTGTTCATTCTCTTGAACCAAAAATTGATGTTAAAAATACACATTTTTTATTTTTAGAGCATCTTTATATTTTGATGGAAAACCATATAATAATATGTATTTGAGTATATCTGCAAGCTGAGACCAGTGGCATTCTACTATTATCATAATAACATTAAGTTTTCAGTATTATAATGTTACTTTTTAAATTTTTTCACATTTGTGATTTTATTATGAGAACACAAGACTTTAAAATGAAGCTATAATGAAAACTATGTTAAAGTCCACTATCCCTGTCTTAGGAAAACTTAATAACTTTTGTTTCTAGGGTAAAAGTACAAAATATACATTATAGACTAAAATGCATTTTTATTAAATGTGTATTCATCTCTGTTCCTCAATTAATCCTAGATTATAAACTTTTGTAGCATAAATATGATTTTTATTTGTTTACTTGTTTCTGGCATTTGTGTTTTTGTTTTCCTTTTAAAACTAAAATTCATATAATTGCTGATAACTAGAAAATACTTTCAAAAGCAATTAATAGAGGCTGGTATGACAAAAGGGTGTTAAAATATATGAGGTAATTCAATTTTTAGTTTGATCATCAGTTTTATCAAAGTGTTATAAATAATAGGTATGAGAAATGAATGCTTTTTAGCATTCATATTGAAGCCTTAACTGGTAGAAATAATGAGCAGATACTGAAAAAAATTACACAGGTGATTCAAGACCTCTTTATCCATATTCAGCACAGCAGAGATTAATAACAACATAAGCTTGTAGGACCTTTAGTTAGAAAGATGTTACAGAAACTCCACTCTGAGGAAATGTAACAGGCTTGTTTTGATGATCCTTTCCAAAGTAGAAAAGCGCATCACAGACATCACATATTGGACTTTCAAAGAAGGCTCTAAAAATGAACAAAGGGTAAAACACTGTATGATTGCACAATTGCCAATTTTTTGTTCTACTTGTTTCTATATCACAGATTTGAAGCTGATTAAAGTGGCCAATGGAAACATCAAGAGGCTCAGATCAAGATTTTCTGGACCAACTATTGCTTCAATCAAGGGCACAGACATGTAAGCCATGCCAGAAAATGCTTAGGAGGAAGTCTAAAATATCATGTCTCTTGCCTCAGAAAAGGCATTTTTAATCACTTGTCAAAGAGCTGTCAAGGAAAACAATTTTGAAAGCTCAAACCTCCAATTCTCATAAAGCAGTGGTCAGACATGTCCTCATCCCTCTATGGAAGCAGTGATTGAAAGAATGAAACACAGTTGCTACCCATCTGGCAGAAATGAAATATGCTGTTCCTGTCCCATCATGGTGAGCATTGTCAGGGCAGGTCTTATTGTGTTTCAGCACTTTGACAAAGCCAACAACCAATCACTTTTGATTTCTGTCACTCTGTCACTGTAAGGCAAGTGAGAAGAGATATGGAGATGCTAGCCATCACAGAAGCAAGCAAAGGTTTTGTAAAAGGCTAAGAATCATCCTGTTACTGAACCTGCATGAAAAGATACCACATGCTGACAGATGCCAATCCAGGACAGTATCCTTCTAAAATGATCAACAGAAGGACTAAACAAGTTCTGTAGCCTTATAATAAATAATTAAAAGGTCAACATTTTAGTAGTAAAAATGTACTTGTCATTCAAGATTTTATTGAAATCTTTTCTGAAATTGAAACATAAAAGTTTCTGTCACAAAATCAGCAAAAGCAATTACAAAAATGTTTGAAATTTGAAAGGGTGGAAAAGTGTAGCAAATAAAGATATCAATGGATGAATGTGTTTATAGAAAATACAAAGAAAACTATATACAGTACAAAATTAAGATAATCAAAATAAAGAGGAAATCCAGTAACAGAGAAGACCAAAAATAGGAAAAAAATGATATTCATATTATACTCATGCAAATGGAACAAATATTGCAAAATGATTTTAAAAGAATGAAAACAAGTAGACAACTACCAAAAAAGAAAATTTAACAAGGAGGTCCAAGAGATGCAGGGATAATTTGTAGAAGGAAACCCATGATGCCTTAGGGTCTGAAGTCGTGACTGAGAAGAGACCTGAAAAGTTATTTTAAAAGCATAGATCATTTATAATAAAACTACAAGCCTTCTTTTTAAACTTTTATTAATTTTCTTTGAAAATTAAATTTTCTTTGTGAAAATTTGATATACACTTATACTATGTTTTGATCAATTTCACCTTCCATTCTCACCCCTCCAATTCTTTTTATTCTACCATCCACTTTTCCTCCCAATTTCATAAACTAGCATTTTCTCTCCAAGACTTTGGGACTACCTCAGAAGAAGGAGCACTCCATTTGTTATTTTGATGACCAATTTGTTGAGTTTTTTGTATATTTTGGAGATCAGACCTCTGTCTGATGTGGGGTTAATGAAGGTCTTTTCCCATTCTGTAGGCTGCCGTTTTGTCTTATTGACAGGGTCCTTTGCTTTATAGAAGATTTTAGTGTCAGGAAGACCCATTTATTAATTGTTTCTCTCAGTGTCTGTGCTACTTGGGTTATATTTAAGAAGTGGTCTGTGCCATTGCATACAAGTGTACTTCCCACTACAGACCTAAACAGAGAATTCTCATCAAAGAATTCTAAAATGGCTGAAAGACACTTAAGGAAATGCTCAACATCCTTAATCACCAAAGAACTGCAAATCAAAACAACTCTGAGATTCCATCTTATACCTGTAAGAATGGCCAAGATCAAAAACACTGATGAGAACTTATGCTGGAGAGGTTGTGGGGTAAAGGGAACACTCCTGCACTGCTGGTTGGTGTGCAAGCTGGTACAGCGTCTTTGCGTGTCAGTGTGGTGATTTCTCAGAAAATTAGGAAACAACCTTCCTCAAGAATGTTCAATCATGCCATAAGGACATGTACTCAACTATGTTCATAGCAGCATTGTTTGTCATAGCCAGAAACTTGAAACCACCTAAATACCCCTCGACCAAAGAATGGATAAGGAAAATGTGGTACCTTTACATAATGTAATACTACACAGCAGAAAAAAAAAATAACGACATCTTGAATTTTGTAGGCAAATGGATGGAGCTAGAAAACATCATTTGGAGTGAGGTAACCCAGACCGAGAAAGACAATTATCACATGTACTCACTCATAAGTGGATTTTAAACATAAAACAAAGAAATCCAGCCTACAAATCACAACCCCAGAGAACCTAGACAGCAATGAGAACCCTAAGAGAGACATACATAGATCTAATATATATGGGAAGTAGAAAATGACAAGATTTTCTGAGTAAATTAGGAGCATGGGGACCTTGGGATAGAGTTTAAGTTAAGGAGAGAGTAGGTAGGGGAGCAGAGAAAAATGTAGAGCTTAATAAAAATCAATAAAAAGAAAAACAGAAGAAGGAGCAGAAAGAATGTCAGGGCAGAGGCAGTGGATAATTGCAGTGAAATCTTATCTTCTGATGGACACGGCAAGACTGTTTTATGCATGAGCTTCAGTGGCTGAATTAGCATGCACAAGATATTCACAGGATCAAGTTCCCTAAATTTCATAGGTATAGTCAGTACAGTTGAGCTAATGGAGTCTTGCCACTAGCTAAGGAGTTATTAGCAGTCATTGGCTGTTGGGGGAAAGAGAGGTAGTTTTGTTTAAAATGGAGATCTGATCTTGTCTGCTTCCAATTTCCAGGAGGATCTATATATGCTTTTCTTTGGATTTACCTTATTACTTAGGTTCTCTAGAATGCCGAACTGTTCTTTGTTTATGGCTAGAATCCACTAATGAGTGAGTAATACCATAGTCATATTTTTGGGTCTGGGTTATCTCACTCAGGATAGTGTTTTCTACTTCCATCCATTTGCATGAAAAATTTAAGATGTCTTTGTTTTTTACCGCTGAGTAGTACTCTAATGTGTAGATGTGCCACACCTTCTTTATCCATTTTACATTGAAAGCAGACAAGATCGCCAGGCAGTTGGGAGCATGGGGGTATGGGTGAGGTTGGGGGAAGGGGAGAGGGGGAGAGAGAAGGGAGAAGGGGAGGATTGGGTAGAGCTTGGGGGAGTGGAATAGTTGAGATGGAGGAAGAACGAAATTGGGAGCAGGGAAGAAGATATCTTAATTAAGGGAGGCATTGTGGGTTTGGCAAGAGGCTTGACTCTAAAGGCGTTCACAGATATCCACGGGGATGTCCCGAGCTAGGACCCTGGGCTATGGCGGAGAGGGTGCCTCAACTGGCCTTGTCCCATAGTCAGACTGATGACTATCTTGAATATTACCATAGAACCGTCTGCCAACTTTCGCCGCCACATTCAGAGAGTCTGGTTTGATCATATGCTCATTCAGTCCCAGTCCAGGTGGATTGGTGCGCTCCCATTAGTTCAGGCACACTGTCTCAGTAGGTGGACCAGCCCCTCACGGTCCTAACTTCCTAACTCATCTTCTCCCACCTTCTGCTCTTCACCTGCACCTTGGGGGCTCAATC
>PVIU01032842.1:0-13106 GCA_004026605.1 Ondatra zibethicus | reverse complement strand
TCTCCAATATCCACCTTTCCTCCATCTCCACCCTCCCACTCCCCCAAGCTCTCCCCAGTCCTTCCCTTCTCCCTTCTCCTTCCCCCTCTCCCTTTCCCCCATCCTCCCTACCCCCACCTCTATCCCCGCCCCCGTGCTTCCAACTTTTGCCTGGCGATCTTGTTTGCTTCCAATTTCCAGGAGGATCTATATATGTTTTTCTTTGGGTTCACCTTGCTATTTGGCTTCTCTGGGCTTTCTCGAGGCATCACAAACATTTTTAAAATTTCTCATCTTCAGTGAGGCCACACTAAGTTGAGGATTTGTTTGTCATTAACTTGGTTTTCAGGGTCTTTCTTTTCCATTGTTAGCTGTTTGCCAAGATGAACTCCATGTCCAAAAAAGGAAGGCAAGTTCCCCAGTGAAAAGTCTGTTTTGGTGTTAATATATACCTTGAAGTAAAGAGTTATGTTTCTGACTAGTAGAGTGTTAAATGGCTGTAATAGTGCCATTATTTATAGACAGCTTTTGGTGTTTAGCCTTTTGACTGACTTCATTCTTAGTATCACACATTAAAAGTGGTAGGATGGATGGGTTGGTATTATTATCTATAATAAAAGAAAAAAGTTGTCTTATCCTAGATAGGTTGACAATAAAACAGAACTAAAAGTTAGAACTTTTAAATCACACTATGTTGTAAAAATAATTTTGTATTTTTGAGAAGTTTGTAAATTAACATTATTTGTGTCACTCATACCCAATTCCTCCATCTCCTCTTCTGTGCTCCTTGCTTGCCAAATTCATGATTTCATCTAATATTATTATTGTTAAATGTGTACATGCACAACACACACACACACACATACACATTCTTGCACACCTACACACACAATCTATTGAATCCATTTAGCATTGTTTGCATGAACAAGTGTCCAGATGGAGATTATTACAAAGGAACAGGATTGGTTAAGAAACACGACTGCAGAGAAAAAGTTACTGTGGAGTGCTGAACAGTAACTGATACACATGAAGTACAACCCCTACACTTAAAGTGCAGAGAAAGTTATGGAATAGTTGGAATATTTTACAAAAGATTGTAAGAGCCAGAGGCTAGATAGTATCCCTTAGGACATGACAGGAAAATACACATATGAGCTCTCAATGCTAGACTTGCCTGAACAAAACCAGCATAGTGACACCACTTATTGACATACCAACACACAGGGGATATTCCACCTGGTCTCTCCTAACATTCTGGGAAAGCAACAGGTGGTCAATGGCTCTTGAGAAAGGAAGAATCTGCTTCTTTGAAGCAAAGGCTCCCACATAAGTTGTCAAATTCCATGGGACCCCTTTGGCCAAGAACTTAATTAGCAACTTAGTCCCAGCACCGGAAGTTTTGTTTGGTGACTAGAGTTGGCCAGTTGGGACTCCATGTCACCCATTACTTGGAGACTTCATTAGGATCACCTTCATACACTTTAGGAGGTTTCTACTGCAGTAGGTTTCCATACCACCCCTCAAATTCTAGCTGTCTCTCCCTGAATTCCTTCCCTCAGCTCCATCTCCCCTCTGTCTCCCTTTCTGTTTGTGGAGACAATGTCTCTTGCTGGCCTAGAACTCACTAAGTAGTTAGTCTGATTGGCCAGCAAGTCTGTATGTCCTCCTGGCTTTTTTATGTGGGTTCTGGTGGTGGAACTTACGTTCTCCTGCGTGAACAGCAAGCAGTTTACCATCTGAGCCATCTCTCCAGACCGTACATCTTTTACTTTTGATAATACCCAATAGTCTCTTCGCTCTTTAAATTACAATCTGCTCCTTCATTAACAAACATTATTACATACTTGACACCTACACACTAAGTCCAACAAGGATAATTATTGGCTAATATATGTTGCATAAAAATAGATCATCCTATTAAAAGAGACTCAAGTTACTTAAGAATTTGATGTAAATTACAGATCTGTTTTCAGAACTATGTACAGAAAAGGCATTCATGACTTAAAGTACATTAGATCATAAAATGAACTTAGATGTTGTATGTTAGTCCACGAAATAAGATTGGCAAATTGTTACCATTGCTAGGTGGAGGATGCCGTAGGAACAAAGCCCAAAGTTTTCTTTTGGCCTGTGCAAATATGCACACATACACAAATAAATAAAAACAACTCAAGTTTCAAGAGATCTATGTAATTATATGGTAAAACAAGTTGTCTGGAAATTTTAAGAATAGATAATAATTTTTGGAGTTAAGATAATGACATGCATTGTATATAAACTGAAAGAGAGAAAGCTAGAGACTAGGAGAACAACAGATCTATTAGATATGTAATAGAATACAGTATTCCTCAAGGGATTCCTGTGTACTTTAACAGCCTTTCTCTTGTATTAACCATTGCGTGTCCGAAGGACTAGTGCTGGATGTTTGCCATCACCCCCTTACTATCTTTGAAAATCAATATTAATTGTGTGGAGAAACACTGTGCTCTTTTTAAAATTAAAATGTTCAAATACAAGGCTAAAGAAAGTATTTAGCATATCAAAGTTTTTGCTGTACAAACATGAAGATCTGAATTCAGATCCCAGCACCTAAGCATCAAAAAAAGAAAAGGTAAAGGCCAGGCATGGCTTGTGTGTCTCTAACCCCAGCCCTGTTGCTCTGGGAAGAGGAGGACAGCTGGGCTTGCTCATCATTGGTTGAGCTTCAGGGTCCATTACAGACCCTGTCTCTAAGGAATAAGGTGAAGAGTGACAACGGGACACCTGATGCCTTCCTCTGACCTCTGGATACACAGTCACACAGTAGTAAGAAAACACACACACACACACACACATTCATCACATGTTCAAGGATCTGATTCTTGTAAATATTTATCTTTGTAAATACCTTGTTAAAATTTCAAGGTAACTATTTAAAGTTTTTAACATGGAAAGAGTTACACAATGCAAGTGGTGAGTTTATTCATCTTAGGAAGTAATGCTTGCTATCTAGCTTTTTAAACTGAACAACAGTAAAATGAGAACTGATAGAGCTCTCAGTAGTTTGAGGCTCATTGCTGACACCTCTGAAACTGAATTACATAAAGCAAAGCCAACAGCGGCTAGAAGCGAACCATACAGTGTCCATTCTGAACACTAGTAAAGCGTGCTAAGAATCGACAGCTTCAGGAAATCAAAGTAGAGGATGCAGCAGAGAATAAAATTCAGCTGAATTCAAGATATAAACTTCAGCTGCTCAGATAAATATTTTCATTTTAGTTGTTTTGTCTTGACATACTCTCAGACATCTAAAGAAGAACCTTGCAGCATTATTTGCAGCAGTAAAGATACAGAAACAAGCTAAGAGTTCATAAATGAGTAACGACGAATGAAGAGAAGAAACCCGACAAACACACAGGGTAGGGTATTATTATCCAGTCATGAGAGAGGAAACCTTGGGAACAATGGTAAGGCACTAGGCTATGCAGAATAAGTTCTTCAGATAAATTAAAATAATGTCTGATCTCACCTGCATGTGGAATCTGAAAAAGCTGAACCCCAAAGCAGAGTTCTAGGAATTATCTGTTAATTAAAAGATTCACGTATTTTAAGTGAGGTAACCCAGACCCAGAAAGACAATTATCACATGTACTCACTCATAAGTGGTTTTAAAAAATAAAGCAAAGAAAACCAGCCTACAAACCACAATCCCAGAGAACCTAGACAACAATGAGGACCCTAAGAGAAACTTACATAGATCTAATCTACATGGGAAGTAGAAAAAGACAAGATCTCCTGAGTAAAGTGGGAGCTTGGGGACCTTGGGAGAGGGTTAAAGGGGAGGGGAGAGGCAGGGAGGAGAGCAGAGAAAAATGTAGAGCTCAATAAAAATCAATAAAAAGGAAAAAACTGTCCAAAAAAGATTCACGTTCTAAGTTAGATAAATAAGTTTTGGGGCCAAATCCATAGCACAGTATCTTCAGTTGGTACTATTGGATTATTATTTGAAATTATTATTTGAAATAGAACATAAATGTTCTTGCCACCTACCTACACACACACACACACACACACACACACACACGTACACACATACACAGACAAGTACTTTCATGTGCATGCACGGACATTAGTAACTAGATTGTAATAATCATTTCATGGTAAATTCATATATCAAAAATCATAGTATTCACCTTAGATGCATGTAATTTGTTTATTAATTATACCTAAGTAAATCTGAAAAGAGCTGCATGAATAGTTAAAATTATATGTTTTTGAATAAAATATGTGACTATTTTGAATAAACTTGGAAAGAAAGGCATTTTCTTAAGCAAGACAACACACTCTGAATTCACAAGAGAAAACTGCTATCAAAATATTAACTTGCAGGCTCTTTTTCCTGAAAGTGACCAAAAAACAACTCGAATTTCTTTTGGCACAAAAAGGTAGATGGTAGCTGGAGGCAGAAATACATTGCTTGTTCAGTGCCAATGATTAATTCCCAAGGATTATCCATTCTATGAGAAATGTTTACTTTATAACATTTCAATAGAACAAATCCTATTTCCTATCAGTTCTATAACTCTAATTTTATAAAAATCTAAGTTAAACTGTATGCACAGAGTAATAAATGCTTCAAATATTGCTTACTATTCACCAAGGAATGCAGTTCTTAGCCTAAAGCTACACCTCAGTGTCTGCAAGACCTAAGACATGAATCCTTCATGCCAGCACCAAGAACTTTTCAAGCCATCTGTATATGATTCTTTCCACCAATAACACTTGGAATTTAGCTCAAGACCACTTCTGCACAATGTCAGACCTTAAAAGTACTACATGCCTGTGAACATCAAAAGTTATAATGGAAAATCCATTCATTTGTTCTTTTGGCTTTTGGTTTTAATATACAGACTCTATTCTGAGAATCAGGACCAAGAGATTCTTGGTGGTGCTTTCTGTATGTCAGTTAACAGAAAAGTTAACTGCAGGCACCACAATGCCAGGCCAGGGGCCTGGAATTCCCTCCCAGTAACAGGCAGGTCCCTTGTGTTTCCCCAACTATCTGCTCTCATTTAGTTCTGTGCCCCTTAAGCCTGTGCTAGCTCATTATGTAGAAGGCTTTGCTCTTTGTGATAGATAGCAAAGACAGGTCCTTGCTATTCCAAGCTCATGGTCTTTGTTATTTTCTACTTTAAAGGTTCTGGGGGCATCCTTTTCTGTAGCAACTTTTTATGTGGTTCTTTGCTGAGTAGTGTTTCTATGGTTGTTTTTAGGGTGAGAAAATATCATTTATTTTAAAAGATTATAAAACAATGACTCTACTAAGTGATTTGGGGGGAAATCATAACATGACTGCAATGTCCTGTAATGTTTTCCTCTCACCTTGTTGTTTTCATTTAAATCCTACAAATTAAATAACTAGTCCAATATGATGAGGGGGAGCTCTCATTAATTAACTGGCTTAGAAACTCGGGGAAGCACTTTTCACAAATGCACCAATTCAGTCCTTATACTAATCCCTAGAAAGCTGTGCTTATTTCCAATTTCCATATTTACTCAGCAGAGTTTGAACACAAAACCAGGTCTTCCTGATATAAAAATGTGTTCATGACTGCTGAGAGAAGAAGAAACAGTCTTCCCCAGGAATGAGCACCCTTGACTGGTTATCCAATGCCAAGTGATCAGTCCTAAAAGCAGACAAATATGAGCAACGCTAAATGGACTCAGCAGTTCATTTATATATCATGGACTCATACACACATAAGGGGTGCCTGTGATCCAGAGTCACGCCAAGTATGGTCATGTAAATTGGTTGGAGCTATTACAGAAAAACATATCACCCAGGTGATGTAATCAAAGTGGATAAAAAAATGTTTTGTTCACACACAAAATTGTGTGCAGCACTTGCTCAAGCTTATTGTTGATTATTTGATCACAGTAGCTACTTTGAAATAATCACAGAGTTGATTGTAAATAAAATGTTAATACAGTTCAACGAAAGCCAGTTTTAGAGAATTTCCTTACAGTGATGCAAAATAAGCAGATAGGAATCAAAATGTCCTGAGATGTACAAAACCCACACATGTGAAGATGAGTATCAGAAGCAATGTTTGATTTATTCACTCATGTAGGTCCTCAGTATAAAATATAATATGTGAATACAAATATCCAGACAAAGGCAGCAGCCAAATTTTTAGATTTTCATAAAGAATGGAGTTAATAAAAATGATTTTCATATGCAGTGAGTCAAGTTGCCCAGTTTACTCCAAGTACCTCCCTCTTATTTCAGAGTTTTCAGATATATTTTCATTCTACTTTGAGTAATCTAGATTATTCCTCCTTAAATAAAATACTTAGAAAATGAGAACAGTTATATCTTTCTATAGATATTCTATAATGATTATCTTGTAGGTAAGCTGAGACCTAAAGGTAGCAATTAATTTTTGTTCAGGGATCAACTATTTGAATATTAGCCTTTGGTTTGCAACAATGCTTTCCATCCAGTGTACCAGACTGCAGGTTTTTATTTACACTAGAACAATCTCTTTTACCTTTGTTGAGCTAATGTCTTACACTGTTGTTATCATTGCATTATCTTCTCCTCAAATTGATTTTAAACTTTTAAAAAGTCAGTCAGAATTGTGTATGTCTACAAACAAAAGATTTTCTGCTTAGTAACATATAAAGTGACCCATATAAAGAGATGAAGTACAAGGCAGAGAAAGATGCGGTAGGGATATAGATTATATGATAGATAGATAGATAGATAGATAGATAGATAGATAGATAGATAGATAGATAGATAGATAGATAGATAGATAGGTGGGTGGGTGGATCAATGGATGGACAGACAGATAGATGATAGATGGATAGATGATGGATAGACATACAGATAGACAGATGATAAATAGATTGATGAATAGATGGACTGATAGATCGATGACAAAAAATATGGGCATATGTTTGGTTTAATCTGCATAAATCATTTTTTACAAGATTGCCAAAATTCAGCAGTTTATTACTGTTTCAAACCTTGAACTTTTTTGAGAAAGAGATGAATTAATTCAGTTGTTTGTCAGAAGTTGACTTTCAATATGATACCATATTAGATTAATATTTTATTATGAACTGTTATGAGAGATAATCTTATGCATTTAACTTTATTTAACTTGGCAAAATACATAAGAAGAGACTATAAGACATATTATTGGGAAATTTTCTATAATTTTGAATGATGGTTTTAAAATTTAGGGTATTTTGCATTCAATTTTTAAAATACTCTAAATTTAAACTCAAATAAATGAAATGTTCAGTAAGCAAGTTACTGGGTGAACAATTTAAAAGTTCATTTCAAGAAACACAGCTTTTCTCTGAAGAGTACAGAGCAACTCCACTATTCTAGTGATGGCTTAGAGTGAGCCTTTTCTCTCAGATTCCATCCTCATTAAATTTATTCCTTTTTTCTGTTCCCAGGAATATGTAGAAACAAAACCATCTTGGAGAGGGGATGATGGCAAATGGATGAAAGACTAGCTTCTTGTCATTTAGTGGTTACTATAGCAATAATCATGATGGGGGATTTCCAGCTGCAAGTGGTTTCTATAACAACGTGATAGGGTGCTTTTGAAAAGGACCAGAGGCAAATGGATTCTTCGTGAGTCTTTTTAACCCTTTTATACCAAGAAGTAGTATCCTCTTGGAAGACCTGGCTTATTTGATAAGACACGAAACTATCTCTTTAATTTTTGAGGATTAAACAATCAACGATTTTATACAGTCCTGGCTTGAACTGATGAGATTTTAGGCTCCTTCACTTCTGGATACCAATAGCACCCATATAAAAGAAACTGAAATAAAACATAGACACTATGATTAAACCATACAGAATATTTGTAAGAGATTCAAATTTTCATTGTATTTTAATTTATTTGTTTATAATTTATGTGATTGTTGCACATAGTTACAGAGATCAGAAGCCAACCTGGAGGAGTAAGTCTTCTCCTTCCACATGAGGGTCCTCGACATTGAACTGAAGGTCAGACTTGGATGCAAACACCTTTACTCACTGAGCTGTCTCACCAGCACAAAAAAAGATATATACTTTATAGTATTCACTAAACATGTGGGAAACTTCAAATAGCCTTCATAAAACAAGCTTTTAACCTTCACATAGATTGTCCAAAGGTTGTGGGTGTAGTGAAATAATACACACTAGCATGGTGTCCGACCATGATGCTCTGCCGTATGTGGAGATACTTCTGCTCTATGCAGCTTAACTTCTCATATCTTGTCACACTGTTCAGCATCCTCTAAATCATGGATGGTCTCTATTTGACTTACAAGTCAGTAAAGTGTTGTGAAAGGGAATTTAGTACCTTCACTGAAATTACCGAATTTTAATATGGAAAAATAAGACAGAACAAAACAAAGGCACCCACTCATCTCATTTAGAAGCACTGTTTAAGAGAGTCTAAGTGCAAGATCAAAGGATAGACAATAGACACAGGACACAGGAGTGGTTGGTAGTGGATTGGGCACAATTTTTGAGAGATATAATGTAAGTTTTATAGGTAATCATATTATCTATTAAAGAAGATGAGGATGGCTTGTTTCTTTCAATTCAGTGAGTCAGTTAGTACTGGAGATATGCATGGTAATGACTAATATACAGGCTTCATTTAAAATACCATCACATTAAATACCATTATTAGACAAAACTTCAGTTAGAATACTCAATTTACAGATATTGAATTCATGAATTATTTGCTTGTCTTCACCTTTCTTTTCCCACTAGCTTGCTAAACATTTTAAGCACAAAAGCAAGTCATGGCCATGTTTAAGACTGGGTACTTCTGGGGCCTGACTCCTCATGCGCTGTTTTACAACAGAGCCATTCCACGCCTTCATGCTTTTCTCTTTAGTTAGGCTGCCAATTCCATATATGAGATGCTCTCTTCCAGCTCTCAGAAGGATGTCAACAGCCCTGCATCTCCCTGGGAGCTTTTAAGCATCAGTATTGTCTTTTCCCTTGAGTTTTATGCTAAGCAATGCAGTCTCGGAATTCATTACATATGTGTTTGCCTTTCCCTTCTGGGGAGAGTTTGCCAAATGGGTCCTTGTGAGATCAAGACCTGCTTTGCTTTGCATGTGTGCTGTGCAGTTGTGCAGAAGAGCTGAGGCGTATTTGTGAGCACCAAGGCCCTGCTCAGACAGCATGTTCCAGAACTCGCCAGGCAGGGAGCCACTCAAACTCCTCCAAATCATATCCAAACCAGAGGCACAGTGGCATCGCAGCTGTTGTGCTCAGTGCCATGGAGCTTTTAGCTGAACAAAGAAAATGAAATCTATTCAGAGTAGCTCCCAAGTTAGCTGGTAGCCACAGTAACCTGGGTTTCCCCCAGATTCCATCCACAACTTAGAGAGACCTGGCAGAAGCAAACCAGTCTCCCTCTGTTCAAGTGTAGTGAGCCATAGAGTGAGCAAAACCAATTTCTCCAGGGAAACCAATTAACCAGAAAAACAACAATCAGCATGTATTCTCCAAACTATTCAGGACTCATAGGAGTATTCAAAGTGTATAATCAAGGACCAGAGAGACAGCACAGTTTTCAAAGCACTTTTGGCCCAAACAGCGAGCTTGAGGACTGGAGTTCAGATCCCCAGAACCCACGAAGAAATCTTGAGGGCCACTTCAGGCCTCTATAAGTACATATTCACATGTATGCATACACTCTTTCACGTAGATGCTCACACAATGTGACCATGAATGCGTGCACTCATGTTCCACCTCCCCCCATACACATGGAAGAATAAAATAAGGAGTGCAGTCATAACTGAATACATAGATCATATATGCAGACACACTGAAGAAGCCTAGTTCTTGAACTTAAAAAGTTAATTTTTTAACATCAAAGAAATGACAGACCACTAAGGAACTACAGGATGATTGTTATGTGTCTTAGCAACTAAAGTCTTATGGATGCTCAGGTTGGAGATACACAAGACTGCAGTGACCTGGGAGATGTGATGCCTTGTATGCCATGCCCAGAGCTTCTGAGGATATCCACTATTTGAAGATACCTTACAAATGACTCTCATGGAGCATGAAAGTTTCTGTTATTTCTTGTACCTTTCGGAAGTCGCTTGCTTGCACTTCCTGCTTACTCAG
Source organism: Ondatra zibethicus (assembly GCA_004026605.1). Classification (NCBI taxonomy): domain Eukaryota; kingdom Metazoa; phylum Chordata; class Mammalia; order Rodentia; family Cricetidae; genus Ondatra; species Ondatra zibethicus. Next base: position 2,980 of record PVIU01032842.1, on the reverse strand, counting down.
GTAACATTAATTTCCTTCTCAAGTCTTTGATGGGGTTAAAGACTAGGCAGTCACGACAACTTTCCTCTCATAACTTAGCTAAGACACTTTAGGTACAAGACTTTGACTCATCCGGATAGGACAGCTACTGGATTAATCTCTGTTAGTTGCCTATTCACCTATAGCCTGAACATTCAGTATGTATTTCATACTTGATTGCTGTAGTTCTATTTTGTGTTTGTTAGAACCTTTTCTTTCTACTGGGCACTGCTTGATATTTGTCCTTTTATATATAGTTTTGTACTAGATTTAAAACCCTTTTGTTTGGACAAAAGGGAAAAGTGCTGTGGGAATTCATTCAGCCAATAACTTTTGGTGGTACCGGACTTAGGGGCGTGGTCTTCTGTCTGGGTTGTGATTGCTTTTAAGAGAGAAGGAAGGGTTCTCTCTCTCTCTTGGGTGGTGGTGGGAGATCTGATTGCAGCTCCCATGGCCCACTGAGCAGAGTACCACCGTGACTCGCTACCTTGTTGTTTTGAGTGTTCTCCAATAAATATTTATTACCCCCTTTATTTCGGGATTTTGTGGATTTACTTACCCACAATTAAATCGAGATGCCTTACGTGTAGTTACAACAATAATAAAATAACACAACTTAAATTACAGAAAAATGTATATCATGCACAGTCACCACTCCCGCATGATTCTTCTAGAGCTTGGTAGCTTCTACAAACACATGAGAACATCAAGAGCCACACTCTCTGGGTTATCAGCCCCTGGTCACATGTGGCTTTGAAAACAAGTCAAAGTGAAAAGTATGTATCAGATTACAAAGAGATTACAAATGGCAGCATTTTATCTCAGTCATTTTTATAGTGATTATATACAGAAAGGATTATATTTTTGGTAGACTTGATTAAACTAAATAAGTTAAAATTAATTTTCTCAATTCATATCTTATATTTACTATTTATTTATTTGTATGCAAACACACACACACACACACACACACACACACACAAACACACATGCTGTGGCTTTTGGGTTTTGGGACTTGGTTCTCTCATTCCACCGTGCAAGCCCCAGAGACTGAACTCAGGTACCGCAAGCGCCTTCATCCACTGAGCCCTTTCCACGGCCCTGTGTTTTGTTTTTAATGGAGTTCGCAGAGCACTCACTGCACGTGGCCCCCATCCACCTGCTGGGAGGCTGAGCTGGTACAAATACATGTTATTTCTATTTCCATGTAGTCCTGGGCCAACAGCAGCAGCTGGGAGCTTCCTAGGAAAGCAAATGTCAGGCTTCAACCCACACGTGCTGAAGCTGCGGCTTAACAACATTTGCTGTGCTTCAGATGAACACTGATGCTTGGGAAGAACAGGTTGAAATAACCTTTTCAGTGTTTCTTCTTGTGGTTCTTTCTTCTTTATTAGACTTCTTTATTTTTAGATAAATGTCTTGCAGTCCCTTAGCATTCTGTTCTGTTACGTATTAGGTGCACAAAACCAGTGAAGTTATTTGACATTCCACATTTATAAGATGACTTTAACATTTCTTCATCCCATAATCTCTTCATAGAAATTAAATGAAATTATAGGGAGACGTATTAATTCCCAGGAAGCAAAAAATTTAGAGACATTTTATGTCAACAATAACATTAAATTTTTTATTATTTTGACTTTATTTTTCAGGATTTTTATGCATGTATACAGTGTGTTTTGATCAAGTACACCTTTGTTTCTTCCCTCTAATTTGTGTCCTCACTACCACTTTTCTCGCCTAATGGCATGTGCTCTCTCTTTTTTAAAAATCCTACTCTGTTCACTTAGTGCTGCCTTATATGCATGGGTAGAGAACCATTTACTGGAGCATAGGTAGCCTTTCTGAGGCCATACACCTGAATAAAATTACCATCCCTTCCCCAAAGCCATCTATTACCTATAGCTTTTCAGTTAGGGGTGAGACTTCAGGACTCCACACTTGGCCATGTGCTGGTTTTACTTACATAGATAGAGCTGTTGTGAGTTCACATGGGCACTGACCCCGTCATGCCCAACAAACAGTGTTTTATTGTAGATGCCCACTGCTTCTGGCCCTTAAGTCTTTCACTCCCCATTTAAACATGATCCCTGAGCTGTGTGTGTGTGTGTGTGTGTGTGTGTGTGTGTGTGTATGTGTTGGGGGTATGATAAAGATACCTGATTTAGACCACAGTGTCTTGTTCTTTACCCAACAATCAATTGTGAGTCTCAGTGTTAATCTACATCCTCTACAAATAAAAGCTTTTCTGATGAAGGTTGAGAGATGCATTAGTCTATTATAAAGATAGTAGCTTGGAACCTGTTTAATACTGTTTAACAGAATAATAGCACTAGACTCTTCTCTGAGATCTATGGCATAGTAAGTTACAAACTTTTGGCCCAGTTAGAGCACTAGACATGAATTCTATATTGTGGGTGGCTTTAATACAATGAAAAACACCTTTCTCTCTTTTTTCTTCCTTCCTTCCTTCCTTCCTTTCTTCTTTCTTTCCTTCCTTCCTTTCTTCCTTTTGTCACTATTGCAGCAGTGGGCATATCTTGCCAAGTCAATCATTAGTGTAGCTCAGTGTTCACAGAGAGTTATATTGTTGAACACTCCCCACCCCTGTAGTGTAAGGATAATCCTCTGGCATTATAAATGTCACCTGGTAGAGATGAAACTTTGAGGTTAATACCAGTTTGTTCTCTCCATGTTCCATGTCTTAAATATATGCTGTCTTCAGCAATAGGGTCTTACTGTCAAGTCCGGGAAGGTAAGCAAGAAGAATGCAATGGCTTGTAGTGTTGGCAGTCCATGGGTCCTCACTGACAAGAACTTGAAGAGAGGTAACCTATTCCAGGCACTGGGTTTTTATTTGATAGCCTAAGGTGTCTAGAAAAGGTATTGTCCCCACTACAGAGTGTCTTTGTTAACATTCCATATATATGTTTCAGATGATTGTCTATACTATTTTAGTGTT
>PVIU01032841.1:0-13104 GCA_004026605.1 Ondatra zibethicus | reverse complement strand
AGGGGCACCTAGGTTGTTTCCAGGTTGTGGCTATTACAAACAATGCTGCTATGAACATAGTTGCACAAATGCTTTTGTAGTATGATTGGACTTCTCTTGGGTATATTCCCAAGAGTGGTATTGCTGGATCCTGAGGTAGGTTGATTCCCAATTTCCTGAGAAACCGCCACACTGATTTCCAAAGTGGTTGCACAAGTTTATTCTGTATAGATAATCTTCAACCTCTTCAAGGATCTGTGGAACATGGCATTTAAAGAACTTAAGGTTTTGCTGACCTGACACATAATAGCTCCTGGCAGCACCGATCTATTCCCGAGAGAATGTTGGGCACCAAAGACACTCCACTTGGAGCCTGTTTGCTTCTTGGCAAAAACTAGCCTTTGGGCAAAGAAATGCCCATGCCTCAGCCACTGACAAGATATAGTATCCAGAAATGAATAAAAAGGACTGTCAAATCTTGCCAAGACAGGATAAGATAGTTTTGAAAAATTTCCTGCTTTTGAAAATGGTCTGTCAGAGATTCTAAGCCATAACCAAAGTTGGTCACTTCAACGTTGCAAAATGAGACTTTGGGTGATTGCTCAGGTAGCTAATTGTCTCTGTCATATATTGTTTGCTTTGGAAGCTACTTGATTGTACTTCCTGCCTGCTCAAGTAATATTATCTCCCTTCTTAGGCCTTCGATAGGGTTGAAGATTAGATAATCATAGCTACCATCCTCTTATGATCTAGCCAAGCCGTCTCCAATACAAGACTTAGACTCCTTAGGATAGAATGTTTATTAAAACATTTAGCATATGTTCCTTGCTTAATATTGTTTAAGCTGATTGTAATTCTAATCTTATACTTGATATCTGTTCCTCATGTGTGTTTTGTATTGGGTTTGGAACTCTCTTACTTAAAAAACAGGGGGAGGTGCTGTGGGAGCTACTTCTGCTCCTTCAGCCAATAGCCTTTAAGATACCAGCCCACTTGGACATGGTCTCTTTTGCTTTAAAAAGCAGCAGTAGCCTTGCTCTCTCTTTCTTGCTTAGGACTCTTCTTCTGGCTTCTAGACTCCATTCCTCGTCATGCAGAGGGCTGTTGCCTAGGACTGTGATCTGTAAGTTTTTCCCTTTAAGTAAATAACCATTTTATTAATCACAATTCCAAACTGGTATGGTATTGTTTTATAACTTAGGCCTTCATACACTCAAATGATAAATTATAGATATTCACTGTGTATTTGGCACTGTTCACTAATATTGAAACATTTTTATTGTCAAAAACAGGCATTTTTAAGACTTAGTCACAATATACCAGAATTTGCCATTCACATTATAATTAGCCTTTAAACTTCAAACATTAACCACTCAGCTTCAAGAAGAAATCTACTAACAGACTTTGGAATGAAGTTAATATCTCCAGCTTCTCTATATGCTCCATGCCATCTACTGTGTAGGTTTGCCTTGGTGTCTTTTCCATTGTGGAGCACGTAAAGGAAAAACAACTTAAAGAGAACACACAATATCCAACTTTTGATAATGAGCTTGGCAGGAACTGAAGAATGACCAGTGCTATTCAAGTTGTGGAGATTGCATTAATAGTTGACCTCAAGTGAAAAGATTCCTGAATGCCCATATTTAAATTCAAACCCTTAATATCCTTAAGCAATTATTCCTAAGGCCACAACAGACTTGGGTCATAGGCTATAGATTTGTTTTGTTGTGTTATACTATGGAAAAAGCATTATAATTCAATGCTTTATGAATTGTGGCTCTATTTCAAAAGGTACTTTCACAAACAAGGGGAATTAAAACAATGAAGAACAAGGAGAACAAATAATGAAAGAAAAAAAGAGAAATGATGGATGGAAGAATAAAGAATTATGGACAGATGATTCCTGTTGTGAGAAGATTTCTTACCCCTCAGATCTTTACCCTAAGATTTTAGCCCCCTTTATCTATTTGTGGTGTCCTTAACTGAACCCTGTTACTTTATTATGAAATGCATTTGGAAATAGGACTGTTTATAAATGTTTGATGCTGATACCACAGAAAACTCTGGAATATGCAGTTATAAGCCTGTGTATGGAACATTGCATTATATACAGGCCATGCCTTGTCCTGTCTCCATGGGAGTGAGCAGGTGTGGGTACAGTGACTACCTAGAAGGGCTGGTGTGCTTCATCCTTTCACCTCCACAAGTCACACACAAATGCAACTCCTAAGTTTTTCCAGATAGGTGACTTGAACTTAGTCTCATGCTAAGAAGTTAAATTCAAACTGACACTACCACCCCAGGCCTCACAGGGTTATAGTAAGGTGATTCATCTTGGGCCTACCTTATTGGTATTGTTGTTAGGAGCAGAAAAGCACATGAGAGGGGATTGCAGGTGCCTGCTTTGAATCTTGGGACTACTGACTACTGTGTTGGAGCAGTGCAGGAAGGCTAGGGCCTGCGGCTTCCTTTTCAGTCTCTCCAATCTAGAGGGTTTTGTAGCTGTTCCTGTGGTGTGTGTGTGGTGGGGGATCCTAGATCACCATATCAGGCCAGCTACAGCTGTTGAACCCTGAGCTCCCAAGCTCCAGAGAACTTCTCTGTGCTTCTACTTCCCCTCAACTGGTATGGGCTGAGCATCTGGAGTGAGGGAAACAGTCAAACCAAGAAACTATGACATGTCAGCAGTACCCAGCTAACTAACAATATAAGGGCAACTGTGCTCAGCCATTCCAGACCTCCTCAAGGAGGCTGACATCAAGAACAGCCACACCCTAAACAGTGATGTCAAGCAATCAACCTCACAGGTGGTCTCCAGTCTCTTGGGCTTCCCATGTCTCTCCCTAAAACTTGCTCAATCTTAGACCATCATTCAGCAGTCCTATGCTCTGTGGAGAAAGTGTTCCATTTACCAACATTTATATCCCCAGCTGAATACCAAAGAACTACAATGACTTTGCAAATATTAGGCTTTATCTATGATTGTGAGAACTGGGAATGCTGTCTAGAAAGTCACTGAGCAAACTCCGAAGTCACACTGGCACCAGGGCGGTTGAGTATCTATCAAAAGCCCATCTACATGCTGTCCTCAGGACCAGAATCACCTCTGAAAGACGCCATCTCCAAATCCGTCACATTGGAGGGTGTGGCTTCTGATGAACTTAGAGAGCTCACAAGCATTCTTTTTATAACACACTGGTATAAATCATGTCGCCTAAGGTATGTCATAGCACTCTTGATTGTCCTTTGCTTTCTTACAATAACAGTTCATTGCCTTACAAAAGACATGTGATGATTTCTGACAGAACTACCACTTCCACCACTGTGAAGCCAGTGGGGGATACGTTCTCCTTGGTGCTAGAACAATCAGCAAAATCACCTTTTAGGCTGCAGGGCTGGGGAGGCGAGCCCTGGCACAAACTGGCTAGCCAGTCTAGTCTAATTGTAGGCTCCAGCTTCAATGGGAGAGCCTGCCTTAAAAAGTAATATGGAGACAACACACACACACACACAAAGGCAGACCAAACAAACAAAAGGCTGCGGACAGGAGAGAAGAACCTATTTTCATAGCCAAACAGGAGGGTAGCAGCCACTGACCCCTGTAAGTTTGGCAAATGGGCTGACATGCTAGGAACAGGCACTGTATGAGATATTTAGGTCTAGAACTTCAGGCAATAGGCACGGGTTCACCAAGCCAGTAACATTCATAGGATCTCAAAATCAACCACACAGACACAAGTCTTAAAGCACAGTGTTTATAAAACAAAGATGTATCTTATTTTGTGCAGATATTAATTTCTCACAATTGTATACCAATTTAACATACCCAGTGTAAGAGGGTTGTAGGGCTACAGAAGAGAGGTGGAAATAAATCAAGATTAAGGCCCCAGAATCCGGGGTAAGGGCCTGATGGAATAGCTTTTTCTTTTTCTTTTTTTTTTAATAATAAACTCATGCACATTAAACTTTATTTACGGCCTAAAGAAGGCTAAAATACTAATTAAAAGGAGGCTGCAGAATAAACAAGTGTGTCCTGTGGTCAGTAAATGCTGGGACACTAGGCAGAAATGGCTTTACTTGATGTATGGAGCAGGGAAAAATTTGCCTTGTTGACCTAAGTTGGTGGCAGACTTGCTTTTGTTCCCAAATCTGGGAGTGCTCTTGGAGAGGTTGTACAATCCCTGTGACAGCGAACTTGATAAAGGAGTCTTGACAAGTTGAAATTCAGGAGTGGTCACAGGCCCCAGTAAGCTCACTTTAATGTCTGGTGTTCGTGGTGTTGAGTTTCCATTGCCACGCTGGATGTCAATGTTCTCTTGTTCCACCATCACGAACTGATTCCAGTCCTCCAGGGGCAGAGAAAGCAGGCGCTCCACTACCTTGAGCTGATGCTTGATGTCCTGGAACATTGTCACTGGGTCTGGCTTAGGTACAGTATGGGCAACTATTGTAGGGCCAAAGACTTTAGCTAGATTGGCAATATCCATCTTAGTATTTGGACTCTGAGCCACTCTCTGCAGGTGGATCATGAGGAAGGCTAATGTGTCCCTGTTGGCCTGGGGCAGCTCACTGACAGCCTGGTACATGGCCACTGTGCTGTTGTCTTCATCTGTTATCTCTGCTGCCTCCATAAAGGCTCTGCTTAGCCAAGAGGTCAGAAGGGGTTCTTTGAGGTTTCGAAGGAAGTCTTTCAGGAGGCTACAGATGCCATGGACATCATCCACTTTGCTGAGCAGGGGTACAGTTTTCACTTTGAGGAATTTCTCTTTCAGCTCTTTTACTGTCCGGTCACAACCTGAGATCCTGTATAAGTCTGCCTCAGTCAGGCCTCGCTGCTCAATCTCATTCACACAGCTGACAATAATCGCAGGGATCATTGGAGAAGTCTGGGACACGAAATCTGCCAACATTCCCTCTCGATCTTAACCGGAGTTCCCACCAGGGGAGAAATGCAGGGAAGGGGACATCGGTCCCGACATTCTGGGTGAGAGACCAAACGACAGTCTCTACACTTCAGAGACAGCTTGCCAAATTTGATCCTCTTTCCACACGGAACACAAGATTCGGGCTTAATAACCGTCTTTGAGACAAAGTCATGTAGGTGTGTGCCTCCAGTATTCTGAGGTGTGCCTGAATTGTCTGTCTCAGTTCTTGGCTCCAGTGGCCTGCTGTTCAGAGCGGAGTCACTGTTCACAGGTTGCAAAGGACCTGATTTCCCCCGACTCCTGGTCCAAGATGGCAATGTCTCAATCGTAGACACAGCTTCAATGGGTCCACCATCACTTGGAACAGTCACTGTAGTTTTTGCAACTATTGATTCATTTGCCTGGTCTACTGTAGAGCCAATGGAACAGGTTTTCTTTACAGGCCCAGGAGGGCCATCAATGAATTGCCAGCTGTTGGAGCGCAGTGATTCATCAGTCTTGTCAAAGCTGATATCTGATAAAATGGAACCAGATCCATCAATGGTTGATAGTCTATTGTTCCCGGAGTTGCCACTGGATGCTTGGCCTCGGTTGAGAAAAACTAGAGCTGATTTCTGTTCCTCACTTAGCTGGATGCTGCCAGATGTGTCACACATGAGTATGTCTCGAATCAGCTGAATCTGTTGTTCCAGCTTTGCACAGTCAGCCTCAGCTCGCTGTCTCCATTTGATCTCTACATCTACTTGATTACGCGCATGCTTCAGCTTAATGTGCAGAGCGCTCCGCCTGGTCTCTGCTTTCAATAACAGATCTTTGAATTTCTCCAGCTCCTGGTTGGTTCTTTGACATTTCTTCTGGAAATCTTCACAACTGCTTTCATTTCCTTCATTGATAATCTCCAACTGGCGCACAAGCTGCTCAAACAGAGTCCACAAATTCACCATTGTAGTATCCATCTTCGAGGCTCCCGGTCCCGCACACCCGCAAGCCCGACCGGCCCGAGATGCTCACTCTCCGGCCACCGTGCCCCAGAAGAAGGAATAGCTTTTTCTATATCACAAACTGCGGGATTGTTTTTATTATTTTGGAAAGAAAAGTCCCCTGAAATTTTGCTTATTGAAGTCCAATTTACCAGATGAAATAGTGTGGGACAAGCAGGGGCCAGTGGATACTTGTTATCACACCTGAATTTGGATATGCCCGTTTGCTTCTGCAGCATCATTCCTAGTAAACTGTGCTTTAAATAACTACAAACTCAATTTGTGAGTAGAGAAAAATAACCCACCCTTCCTCCTAAAGGGACTCTGTCCACTTTGTGTGTCCCTTTTCCACACAGACCATGGTGGTCTGTCTTCTGCCTCATCTTCCCCTCATGGATGAGGATCAATGTCCTCTTCAGAATGAAATTAGCAGTGATTTTCTTGGCCAGGGGACACTCAGTGTAGCTCGCCCTCTCTTCTATAGTCAGGAGTGGAAAGCTGAAAAAAATAGGGGGAGGGTGGTAAAGTTAAATATTTTACTAGCATTCTTTGACCCATTTTGTTGTGATAGGAGTATCCCCTTGTTTCAAGCTAGCGAGCAGCTGACAAATGTCTCTGCAGTAGGGGCTTACAGTGCGCTAGCAGGAGACAGAGACCTGAGAAAGACATGAGGCCTGTCCCATTCTTTCTTCCAGCTGCCTCTGGAAGAAGAGGCCCAGAATCCCTCCTGATCCAAAAGGAGAAAGCTATATCTCCAGCATGTTCATTCTCTTGGCTGTGAAGCTAAGTGTTGTTGTCCTTTACTAAATGATGATGTTCTACGGTGTGGCCCATGGCATCATTCCATAGCCGCATGAAATTTTCTGATGTTCCCAGGCCATGAATGTTTGAGTCAAGACTGTCAAATGATTGGTGATCACATACATGTGACCTTGGTGATGGTTACTGCGACCTTGCAGATGGATGATGTGTTCCTTCCAGTGGTTGATTAGTCACTGCCAGAGGTTGATGTGTTGCTGCTCCTGGCTGATGTGGCACTGATGTTGGTTGATATGACCTTGTCGATGGGCCATGGAGTACTGGAGAGGTACGATGGACATGATCATCCCAAAGTCTATAATAGAAGAAATTTGGAGCAGTGACACAGATCAAAGAATGATGACTCATGGGAAATTCTCCTGGTCTTCAGTAGGGGTTTGGTGCACATTTGTTTTCAGTATAAGAACTTGCCAAAATGTGGCTCAGAGTGACCTTGAACTCCTGCCCCACTGCCTGAAGAGTTGGGATGACAGCATTGTGCCATCACACTTTGTTTCTGCTCTTCATTCCCAATCTCTTTCTGGATACTTTGTAGGCTTGCTGGTTTGAAACCTGCAATGTAGATCAGGATGCCTTCAAACTCACAGACATCTGGCTGCTTCTACCTTCTGAGTTCTGATATTTAAAATTGTGAGCCACCATGTATGGATAGCTCAGCTATTTTTCATTTTTAAATGTTATTTTACCTTTTAAGATTTACTTATTTTGTTTTATGTGTGAAAGTATTGCCTGTATATATCTACATGCACCACATACAACCTCATGGCCTCAGAAGGCAGAAGAGTGTTCTTGGGTTTCCTGGAACTGCAGTCATGGTTGTGAACCACTATGTGGGTACTGAGAACTGAACCCTGATCCAAGTGTTCTTCACCACTGAGCCACCTCCCTGCTTCTGCAGCTCTTAGCTGGAGCTCCTGAGGTGACATTTCTGTAACTTCCTTTTAACACTTGTTCACAAAATTTCTATATGTCTAATCTGTAGATGTGAGCTACTTGACCATTGTTGAACACATACAGTTAGACCTGACCCTACATGACCAAACATGTTTTAAATTATTTAAATAAGTTAAAATGGCATGTATTATTAAAAAGAGAGCTTTCCAAGGTAAAATAAACTTAAATGCTGAGCTAAATTACATCCAATTCACTTGTTTCATCTGGTTTCTTTTGTCTTACATAAATAGTTCCACCATGATTGTGCTCTCTGTGGCCTTGTACATGCTATTCCCTCTGGCTAAATACAACCACCCCAGGGAGCTGGGGGCTGAGTAATACCTGCAAGGCACATTTCCTAACATCTAGTCCTGGCTCTTTCCACAACCAAAAACTTGGGCAATTCAGAGAATGATATAAATTACAAAGCCTTATCAAAGACCCTGAATCTGTACTTTAATCCTTCTTAAGGTAGGCTCTGATGACGAGAAGCATTACAAAAGATAGTATTTGCCCACTTCACATGTCAGTCACCACATGTAAAGGCAGATGGAAATCCACATAGCTTTTTGAGACTCTGCTTCAGTAAGACAACATTCATTTAAAAGCACTCATTGGACCTTCATTACATGCTAGGAAGAACCGTTTCTTTCTTGTATTTGAAGTGAGAGACATTATCATAGGGCTAGAATGTGTGCATGCCTTCATGCTACATGATCCATGGTCAGCCTTGCTGTTGCCTGTTCACAGTACATAACAAACATTTTACATCTACTTCCATGGTTTTCATGGTCAATGCCTTCATTCCAGAGAAGTTGAAGAAGGGACATGAAATTCAGAAGTTACTCACCTGTGGTCACAAAAGACTTCTCTACAAACACCCTGTCCTGAGAGTCTGAACTTTAGCAATGAAGTCAAATGATTTCAAGGTTTATATGCAAAATCACTTGCTTTTAGGCTCTCTTATCTAGTCCTTCTGTGTGGAAGACCCTCCATTTCATTAACAGATACTGAGATAGGCACTATATAGGCAGGAACAGGGGAAAGAGCAGTGGGCTCTACCCTTTTCCAAAGTCCACCTGTCTCTTACCTATGGGTCTCATTTCGTGGATACTCAGAGTTTCCATTTCCAAAGAAATTAAAGGGAAGTGGCCCCAGGTCATTAACAACAGTCACTACCTGCACAAAACTAACAGTTATTGTAAAAAGGTACAGGTATGCCATGCGTCCATCCCTTGTTGACCTCTTAGGCTCTGGCTGCTCCTGTACCTTCTCTCGTGGTCAATAAACCCGATTTTCTTGCCCCTGTCCCAGTTGTTCCTCTGTCCCTGGTCATTCATATGGCAAGTCACGAAGCATCTCAATACGTTGAGCTAACTCATATTCGCATCATTCTCATGCCCTTTCCTGCAGGTATTGATGCATCAAAAATAAACAGAAAAATACTTTGATGACTAGAAAAGCACCCCCAGAAATGAACTATATTCAAATGAATCCCAAACTAATGGAAGTCTGGTCCCTGTGCACACTGGGCTATAGAGACTACTGTGTGGTTTGGCAGCACACTAGTCACAGACATGCCACTGGATTATAGACATCTGAGAGCCCAGAACACCTGCACAAGCATATGTATGTCATTGAGCCTGTATCTAGGTCTACTTAGTACAGATATTTTTAATTCTCTGAGGGCAACTCAACTGTAGCCTATGGGGTAGGCTGAGCCAAGTAAACCAAGCCAATAAAACTTCTTATGCAAATGAAATCACTTTTCAGTTATAAAAGTAAAAGGTACTTGTCATACCTCTTCTTCAACTTCTCTGTAAGAAGGAGGTTGCTCATTGAACGTTATGGATATACTCAAATCATAGACCTGTGTCATCATTCGTGGGCTACAGAGCTGGGCAGACCTTTCCCCCAAAAGTGGACGCTGGAAGTTATTTCCTCTTCTTGGCTGTATTTGTAAGGACACAAAATTACAAATGTCTTGCTCTTTGTTCATGTCTTTCCTTAGTGCACAAAACAGTGAAGATGAAGAAAGATTGTTCACTCAAGCCCATAGGAAACCCCATGTTTGAAGGAGCCACACTGGCCCCTGCTAAGACTGACTGGCTCTCCTCAGCTCCTGTACACAGCCTAATTGCAAAACCATTACTGATTATCTTAGGAGTTTAAGACCATATCTACATTGAGAGATTAATTGTGTATTAATCCAAAAAAAGAAAAAGAAAAACCCAAGACATTTTAACATAAGGAAATCTTCTTAAAGGACAAATGTATTCACATAGATTTCTTAAACAGTTCAAAGAAATTTCATGGTATTCCAGAAATCAATGCAAAGCGAGAAGGCAGAAACATCAAGGCTCAAGAACTTGCCATTGTCATACTCCTGGAGCTAAACTAAAACACCAGTCTCTTACTTTTTCATTCTATGAGGATTTTATTAGCATAACATATGGAATATCTGGTATTGGGGTCAGGAATAGGTAAACACAGTTCCACATAACTGATATAAAACTCATTTCATATAAAGTTCATTCTATATATTTAAGAATCCTGTCTAATATAAAAATGATTATCCAAATCCATGGTTTTGTCTACAGTCTCAAGGATAGAAGAGATACAGAGTAGAAGAGGAGAAACCTAGCTTTGGTGGTGCATGCTGAGGGCAAGGATGGGATTGAGTTGTCAAGACATCTGTCTTCCTGTGAGATGGTTAACATCACTTCACAAGTGATGGAAAGCAGGGCCCTAGGAAATGCTGCATCTTCAAAGCAGCTCAACTTCCCACTTACTTCAAATTTTCTAGGAAATAGAAAACATCCTTGTATATTTTACAGGGTGAAAGCAACAGGGATGTGGTGTACCTTAGAGAACATCCCACCTCCCTGTTCCAAGAGGTTCTCGTCTATATCTGAAAAGCCAGTACATCACAAACAGTAATGTGTTTTTGAAAATACAGATCATGTTTTCTGTAAAGTAAACCTGAGCAATCAGAGTTAATTTAAGCTCGAAGATGTTAGAGGTCCAAACAAGAAGAAAAATGAATTTTGAAAGACTTTCAGATGTACCTCCGCTACTGCATTAGATGGCAAATCTGTGCATAACATGGGTTCCATCACTGCCACTGGGCTCATGGGCTGTGCTACTGGGCGCACGGGCTGTGCTACTGGGTTTGGACTCTTTGCAGATGTCTCAACTGTCTTTTGATGTCCTTTTTCTTGGTCCACGCCACGTTCTTGGATCTTAGGGTCTTTTTGGACTTCAGTATCTTTCACTATTACACAGGAATCTTCATCTGGAGAAGCATCAGGAACTTCACCAATAGCATACTCTTTGGGTTTGGAGCCCATTGCCTCTTCCAAGGGTTTCTTCCCATCCTCATCACTGCATTCTCCATGTTCTGGGGAAGTTTGTCCTTCCTGGCTGTCACTCAGAAGAAATTCTGGGTCTACTTCAAATTCCATGTCTACTGGGTCTAGCCTGTTTTTTGCCTCTATCATAGAATCCTGCCCAGATGTAGAAGCTAAGGAAGGAAGTACAGAGGAGAGCATGAAGATAATGGTAAAATGTGCCAGCTTTGTGTATATATACACAAAGTATGGCTTATTAGTAATATTTCATGGCAACATTTTTTGGGGTTGATTTCAGATTTTTGGTATCCTTTAAATTAAAAAGCTGAAATAAGTTTAGGTCACTCTGTAAGATGTTGCAATACACCTTTGCTTTAATACCTGAGTAAAGCAATGTGGAAGACAATAATGAAGAATTATGATATCATTTTAAAAATCTACTTGACATACTTCCTATATGACCTAGCAGTCTCACAGTCAGGAATTTACCAAAGCAAACTGAAAATTCCACACAAAACTTCTGGGAAAATGTTTGTAGAAACATTATTCATAATCAACCAAACTTTGAAAGCAACCCAGATGCCCTTCTGCTGATGGATAGATTAAAATCCTGTAGTACATTCATAAAGGACAATAAAAGGAATGGATCATTGTTTCCTTTTGTGACATGGAAAGTTGTTAACTGTATATTTCTAAGTGTAAGAAGCCAGATGGAAAAGGTGTCACATTATGAACAGGCATAAAATTTAATGGTGTTTTGATTGTGTAATGTGTGGCTTTAGGGGGATCAGAATAAAAAGGCTAGAATTTCTCTCTTTTGTCCATTCATGTCTGTACTGTTCTTCCAACTCAAATTATTTTATTTTTTGTGACAGGGTCTTATGGATCCCAGGACAGCCTTGAACTCATTGTGTAGCCAAGAATGGCCTTAAATTCCTGGTCCTTCTGCCTGTACTTCCTGAGTACTGCATTGAAACTTTTCTCTAAGTCCAAAATTATTTCAAAATGAAAAAAATTACAAAATATAAACATGAGGATCAGGCAGGGTGAGACACCAAACACCTCACCGCAATGCTGTAGACCATTATGTTAGTTTTAGAGTCTAAATTTTAGTCAGAGTGGAAAACTCCAGTTCCTTGGTGAGTTTCAGTGTTCAGAATTTTTACTAAACTTTTTACTATCAAACATTTCCAAATTACTTTTGAACCTTAATAGCGTATTTGCAATTTTTGTTTCCAAATGAAAATCAAATAAATATCAGTAAGCCATAACAAGGGACCCACATGCTGCCCAATTTCAGTGTTTGTTGCTAGATATCTGGATGTGTTCTTTTGACTGGAAAGGACAGCTCTGAGAACTTATCAGGATTGGTCCACAGCTGGTTTAACAGTAATGAATACAATTCAACAGAACAAACCTACAACATAAATCCAGATGAGTGGGTTAAGAGCAATCACTGCTCAAGTAAACATAAGAAACAATCACACGCAGAGACGCACACACACAACCACAACACCATTGTGCTGTTTTCATAGGATAGTTTGGAGTGGAGCTCTGAAACTTACAGAAATAATGGAAGTTTTGTTACTAAAAATGATTTAAGCATTAAAACTACATCTGGAACTGAGAAAAAAAGAACAAAATACAAGATTAACCACAATACATGAAAATTCCAAAATATAAATCTCTACAATAAGATCCACATGGTAAAAGGACACCTGCCCTTTTCTGAAGTTTTGCAGTTTTTCCATAATACTGTAATTAGGACTTTGGTGAGGAGGGATTAACCCATTTCACCTCTACTCCCATTCAAATTTTCTGGCTGTACATCTGTCATCTCAGCTCTCAAGATGCAGGGAAAAGGATTGCTGGGACTTCTAGGACAGGGTGAATTAAACATCCAGACTCAGTCTCAAAACACCAACAAAACCACGTTGCTACAATAGAAAATACAGATGGACATATATAATTTTATTTCTTCAAAAATATGTCCATCAGAATGTTTACAATATTAAAATCAAAACCAAGTGAATAATACTAATTCAACAGGAAGGATGAAAGGCTGCAGACTTCTAACTGGGATTTCTAAAGCTTGTAAGAACCCTGATTGCTTGAATC
>PVIU01032840.1:0-13086 GCA_004026605.1 Ondatra zibethicus | reverse complement strand
CCAGGAGGGATGGGGGTGGGCCTTGGACTTCTAACAGGGCAGGGCACCATGCCCTCTTTCAAGGAAGAAGGGGGAGGGAGGAGGGGTGGGGGGTAGTGGGAGGGGACCGGGAGAAGGGGAAGAAAGGAAAAAAATTTTATTTCTTTAATTATGTTCTTGAATGGAAAAAATAAAACAAAACAATGTATGGAAAAAAAAAGATCATACCAAAAAGTCTATTATGAAGTTTAATGTAGGTAGGACTGAGGAAATGGCTCAGTTAGTATGGCTCCCAAGACAGCCAGTTAGTCAAACCAGTGAGTTCCAGGTTCGTTGAGAGAGAGAGAGACAATGTAACAAAAGCAAAGTGTAGAAGAATCAGTTGACATACATCTCTGGCCTCCATGTGTACCCATAGAAACATGTACATGCATGCTCAATAACACACAGTAAAATGAGAACAACAAAAGCCTATAAACCTTTTCCTGTGCCCATCATTGATTTGTGGGAATGCTTGTTGCTTAAATGAATCTAAAAATGAATAACCAAAATGTGCTATTGGTCTGGGAAACTCCACCTTCTAGCAACAATAAGCCATATTCTCCTTAACATGATGGAAAGGAGAAGAAATGCATTCACATTTTCACCCATGCATTAATGCAAGCTCATACAATGCCAGACTTTGAGGATATCAGAAGAGCAGGGAAATAGTAGCATGAGTCTTCCCTGCGAGGGTACTAACACATGTATTAAGAAGAAGAGAATAATCTGATAAGTAACAAAGGCCAGTATGTATCAAGAATGCAAAAAAAATTAAATTAGACTGCACAGATCATGGCAAAGGCAAGTGAGGTGGTACAATTTGTAATACCAGTATTCAAGTGTCTGCAATAGAAGGATGTTGAGTTTGAGGCAAGCCAGGGCTACAGACTGAGATTCATTCCCAAACAACAGCAGCACCACCAATAATAATATTAAAATAAAATAAAGTCAATTGTACTGAGTAGAACGTGAGGTGAATTTATCTCGAGCCTTAAAATATGAACTAGTGTCATATGGATGAAATCAAGAATATCCTATAAATAAAATAGAAAAATAAGAGCATGTAACAGCTCCCATCAATCTGATTCATATATGTAAAACACACAAACAACCACATGCAAGCACACACAGTGATCAAGAGAGGGAGAAAAGAGCAAGCAAGATAAGCAATAAATAATAATGATTCCAAATAAGAATCAAAATATTATCATGGTTATAACTATTAGCCTTAGACTTGGAATCCCTGATTATAGACTGAATAAACTATCAGATATAACCTTGTGAAAACCAATTAACTTGAACGTGTCTTAGATTTATTTTGCTGGCTTATGATTCTCATTATACACATATTTGTTACTATAGAAATAGCTCCCAGATATCAGTGGCAATTATTTATATTTCAGAACAAAATAGTATATAATTAATGGTAAATGTGAAAGAAAAGTTTTTCATCTCTCTCAGTCTGCATTTCCGTTGAGTCTTCTCTGTGACCTTTGCCACACTGGTCACCCCAGAAAACTGAAGCAGCTCAATTAGTAGATGGTTTAAAGCAGGGACACAAATTACATAACACTCAGCCCAACTCTTTTCTTCCTTCTGCGTATCTCCCACCTCCCCTCCTTCACACTCTCCCTGCGTCTGTGGCATCAACAGAGGCACCCTGCATCATTGAAGAACTGAGCACAGAAGACCTAAGTTAGACTTTGATACTACGTGTTTCTGACGTCATCATAATTCCTTCAGTGTGCTTCCTTGTGAGGAAATTAGAATGATAAATCTATGCCCTGCCTCCCTCAGTGAATCTTTATGAAGACATATGTGAAATTATTTTGAAAAATGTGCAATAATAAATAAATAGAGTAAGTATATGCAGGGAATCTATTTATTCAGTTTTGCAGTAAATAAGTTGCATGAATAAGTAAATTGCATGAATAAGTTGTGGCTGGACACATACAATGAATTTTACAATTTATATTAAAGCATATCTAATATAGTGTGTGTTGCTCTGAGTATTTACAATATAGCTACAATGTTATTATCATGTTTTGGTTATTATAGTTGAAGAATATAAAAGCTGTTACAAGTTTTTTTTCCTAAACTTTATATGAAAACTTTTATACAAAAGGTCTCACATCATAATTAACCATTCTGAACGTATGTACAGTTAGAATGAACAGTTCTATCAATGAACAGTGCCAACAGCCATTTTGGGTAGAAACTATATATTTTTTGGATTCTATACTTTTATTGTTAAATATATTTTAAGCACTTATCCACTACCAGAAACGAAAAAGCCACGACAGAGTTAAGAGTAGAAAAGCAATTTTCTTTATACCCTCTTATCATAACTTGTATCTATTTCTGCCTTTTGTCTTTTTTAAGTTTAGGTATACATGTATCTATGTGTATGCATGCCACGTATGTGAGGTTACATACCCCATATGCCAGAAGAGAGCATCAGGTTCCCTGGAGCTGGAATTGTACAATTTAAGTGGGGTTACAAGCATCTAGAGAATCAAACTGGCTTATTTCAGAAGTGCAGCAAGCCTTCTTTACTTCTGAGCCCTTTCTCCAGTTCCACAAAGTTTTATTTGTTTCTTTGGTTGTTTGATTTTTCTGTTTGTTTATTTCACTGGTTTGAGGCTTTGTTTTTTTTTTTTTTCCTTCCAGAAACAGTTAATGGTGAGGTGTCTTATTCCATGTTTATCAAACAACAAATAACTCTGAGTGTAGGTTGTCAATACTGAGTGACAAGTGAACCAAAGGAACATAAAGAGACAAACCTTCAACCACAAGCACAGACAGTCCTTTAGGTTTATCTGATATCTCCACATTTGTACATGAGCAGTATTTCAGTCTTACTGATGAGTTAATGCAGTGGATAAAGTCCTCCTACTTGCCTATGGCCATGTAACCATAGCATGCAGGTTTTAGAAATTAACTCACATCTCTGTTGAATCGAATTCTAAGCTTTATCCATCATCTCAGATGAGGTCCAGATTACATGGAGTCTGAATGAACTTTGATGGAAGAAGCAAAGTCAAAGAAATAAAGGATTTGAAAAACCTTAAAGTTGTGTGCATAAGGAGACTACATAAGAATAGGAGAAACACATAATGCTAAGAATGGTCCAGGACTGCCACAAATAGCCACAGCATTGAGACAGGGTCAGATATACTGGAAATACTCAGGTCTGACATTGATCCTACAAGATGAGAAGACAGCAAAATCCTGTGGAAATTTTAAGGATTTCCCACAATACTTTATAGGGATGGGAATGTAAGCAGTCTCAGGTAAATACTTAATGAATTTGTTCACTTATTATTTGAGATTCGGTTGAAAATGGACACAGTGCTTATTAAATACCAAGTCTTGATTTCAACACATACTTCTGGTAATAATAATAATTTTGATAGAAGAAGTAAGATGTGACTGCCTCGCTGAATAAGGTACCTAGCCACGTGGCTAACATAGAGAAGAATAATGGGCTAATATAAGTTGTAAGAGTTAATAAGAAGCCTGAGCTACTAGGCCAATCAGTTTATAACTAAAAAAAAAAAATTTTTGTTTACTTGAGTGAATATAAAGGTAGTAAGCCTACCTTCATTGCCGAGGTTAGAGGTTTGCCAAACAAACACTTTTCAGTCCTTCTACCTCAGGCAGGTACTAAACCTGTTAGGTTTTGAGTAGAGAAAATAAATTTACTCCTCAGTGTTGGTTTTTACATTTGTTTTCATATTTCTTTGAGACAGGATCGAATGTAACAAAGGATAACTTTTAACTCCTGAGCCTTCCTCCTCCACTGCCCTAGCACTTGGAATATGGGTATATGCCAACATATCTAACATTTTTCTGGGGATCATTCCAAGACTTTGTACCTGCTAGACACACACTTTACCAACTGAGTTATATCACCATCTCCAATATGTGACAACATGCTCTAAACAAACAAATTGGAGAGGCAATGGACCATCAGCCCTAAAGAGCTTTGGATGACAAACCACTGGCTATAAGTTTAGAGGACTGCATACAAGCTTTTTTTTTATTTTTGTTTTCATTCAAGCTTTATCCTGATACTATACTATATGTTCAGACCAAGATAAGGCATTCTACCTCTGGCTTTTTAGTCTTTCTTTTTATATGCTCACAGACAAACACATGTGAGTAGATTCAGCTTGTGCATTTATTTCTGCTACTTTTGAATTCCACAGTAAGAACACAAGTCCATTAGCTACAAGACTTGAAGTCTCAGCAGCTATTGAAGAAAATCACATGATAAGCATTAAGCAGGCCTTTCCTCTTAAGATAAAAATTTATTTTAAGAATCTCTTAAGCCGAAGCTCTTTCTTATGTGTTTGTGTGTTTATCTTTCCCATCTTTTTATAGCGCATTTTGGGTATTTTATCCATACTGTACAGATCTGGCCTTACACTGCCTTAGAAATGGGTGAATCAAAATTGACTGTATAATTTTTCACCTAAAGAGATGTGAAATGTGGTCACCCCAAATATATTTTGAATAGATATAGAAGTAAGTTTAGGTAAGAAAACAAAATAATACATGAGATCACATTTTTTTGTACTCAAAACAATGAACCATCTGAGTTTTCTTAAGAGATGTAGTAGAAAGGACAATTACGACATAAAATGAATAACAGAGGGATTTATCTTGCAAAATAAAGGTAAGTTTTCAAAATTAAAAAGAATAAATAAATAAATAAACTTTAGATCCAAGACATGAAATGAAAAATTATTTTCCCAGGGCTAAAAATCTAAAGATGAAATCTTGAGCAAAACCAGGAACTCATTAAAAACTCAAGATGTATGAGATACAATTTGTTATTCTAAGCAACCGGTTTTAAATCTCTATTATGAGTTAATAATAGTAACAAATTTGATAGGCAGAATCTTAATTTGTTTATTTTGATCCAATGAATGGACTTAATGGCTAGTTATGTTTAAGAATTATTTGATATGGCTGAGGTCTTTTTACATAATCATTATGATTTTTGTATAGATAGATGATTTAAACAACAGGACAAAAGAAATAGTTGGAGAATTTAATGGTTTTCCAGAGTGGTCAGTACAGAAAATATCACAATAACCTTGATGACAATCAGTGACAACAATAGAGACATCATGGCAAATTGAAAGAAGTTGGACATATTGCATGAAAATGTCTTTAATCAAAAATATTAGTGGACTATATTTACTAGATCTTTGGATAGTATAAATAAGGCAAACAGAGTGACTTTCTGTTTAGTGAATTCCCTGCAACCTCCCAAATACTTTACTGCATTATACCATCCTTGCATGTATATTTGTGAATCTTCCCTACTCTCTATAGATTCACTGAAGTCTAGCACAGGTTAGTTGATCAATAAATTGCTCTTGGAATAATAACTGAAAGTATTTTCAGAGCTATTCAATGCAGAATACAGAAAGGCCTTGTTGGAGTGGACTAGTGATGTTAAGTGGAAGGACACTCTAGCAAATGAGTGAATGCAATACCCGACACTTTCTTAGGATTTAAGGTGTTAAAGTCTTACAATGATATTTTTGAATCCTCAATGTAACAAAGGAAAATTTGATTTCCCACATGATAATTTTTGAAATATTCCTTTGTGTTCAAGAAGCAATATAGCAGAAAAATTTAAATATAACAATTCTTGTCTGATTTAAGAATACTTGGGTGATTATTTATGATATATTTTAATGAATAGTCACATGATATTCTGGTCTTAAAAAAAACAGTTCTATTCTAACTGAACCAGTTAGGTAGTCCCCAACATTTACACTCACTTTTATTTATAACATCACCACTGTAAAGGCAAGGAAAATTATATGGCAATTATTAAAATAACCATCATTATTTTATACTTACAAAGTAATTTGAAAGCATTTATTCCCTTTATCTTGTTCCCTAAAAGAACATTGTAAGTACTGTATATTACAAAGTTTATGTTTTAGATTTCATTTATTTTTATTTTATGTGTATTAGTGTTTACATGAATGTATTTCTATGTACCACGTGTATGCAATACCTTCATAGTCCAAAGGAGGCAGCAGATCCAACAGGGCTGAGGTTATATATGTTTTTCAGTCATCTTGTGGGTACTAGAAATTTAACTCAGGTTCTCTGGAAGATTAATCAGTGCTCTTAATTTCTAACTACCACTCCATCCACCTAGGGATTATTTTCAACTGAAGGAGTTTTCAAAGACTAGGGATCTGTTGGTCTAAATCATATACTTGTTAACTGTTTCAACTTGAACTTGAATAGAACTAAATTATATATTCTGATTATTCTAGTCATCATTCGGCAGTAGAGATAACTTTTCTATGGAAACTCTGCCTGAGGATTATTAACCTCAAATATCATTTGGGCCTCCTGATAATATTTTATCAAAAATTTAAAGCCATAACTCATCTTTATATGTTGATAGTCTTAATATTTTTATGGATGTGTGCAACTTCTTTGCAATGATATAATTTGATATGAAACACATTCTGGTGACCTAAAATCAACAAAACTCAGAATTTCAATAAGATATTTTCAAAAAGGTTGAGAAGTGCCATTAACATGCTATATTACACAACACGGGAAGCGAAAGAGGAGAATGAATTGACTAAAGGTCATCTAAAAAGTGTTTCTTGTTTAAAAGGAAGATTAAAAAGCTCAGGAGAGATCATTTGTGTCTATTGTCTATTTTTTCTCTTTTAGTAAAAGGCCAAGTAGTTTTATTGGAAAAAAAAATAAAAAAACTTTTAAAAATTGATTGGTTCACACAAAATTAAAACATTACTATAAGAAAAATGCTTGGATACTATGTATTTTAAATAAAGGGTGAAAATACAGTGTCTGGAACTATTTTTGAAGACTTGCAGTGCATGTATCTTTTATCACAGTCTTATTTTACACCAGCAGTATGTGGAAATAGGTAGATGTTAACCAACACCCAAAAACTGAGTGTTAGCACCATCCAGATTTCCGGAATAAATGCCCTTTCAGTGTTCCTTCCCCTTTGAACATTTCAATTAAAATATAATACAAGTCAATGTAATCATGTGCAGACTCCTCATTTATCATTCTATCGCTATTATAAATACTATGACCAAAAGTAGCAGAAAATACGAAAGTGTTTATTTCATCTAAGAGGACAAAAAGTTGAAGCAGATACATATGGAGGTAGTTTGCATATTGAATCACTCATAGGTTTATGGTTGCTTAGCTTTCTTATATAGCACAAGATTACTTTCCTAAAGAATGGTGCCACTCACTGTGGGCTGGATCCTAGCGGGTCAATTACCAATCAAGACAATCCTCTACAGCCATGACTAGAGGCCAATATAATTTGAGCAATCCCTCAGTAGAGTCTCACTTCTCAGTGACTTCAATTTGTATCAAATTAATAGTTAAGGGTACCAGGGACCCTTACATAGTGGAGAACTTCACTTGGTCTTCACTTGGTCTGACTGTACTCATCGCTGTACGTGGTCCCTTGAAGTTGTTTGGAGGCCTTCAGTGAGTGTGATAATGGACATCCGTGTGCTGAGGTGGACACTGGGCTTGTTACAAATACTTGTAATATGATTTAGGATGGGGAATTTACATAATAAATTGTCAATTTTTCTAAAAGTTGAAATAAATCTCATGGGCATCTGTCAGCCTACCTACCAATAATTCCTCCCTCGTGGAGCTCTGATTTAAAAATTGGTGAATCCAGGACTCGAACATTTTGTCGGAACACCAATGGCTGCGCGGTGGCAGAGGGAGGTTAGCAAAATTTGCTATTTCTGCTTCCATTTGTTCTACCTGCATGAATTTCTTCCTCTTGCAATTCTGAATTGCAAAAAGAATCTTTTCCACATAATAATAATATCTATGATTATGCTGGTGGTGTTCCTAGTGAGAAGTTCAAGGAAGACCTTAACTCTGAAAATGGTTTCAGGTGTGAGCAAGAGCTCATGGTGTCTTATTATGGTCCTTACAGATGGTGTAAACATTTTCAGGACCGCAATAGGAAGAAAAATCATAGAGCTTTCTTTTACAAATCAATCATTTATTATCAGGTAGAACATGTATGTGTGTGTGTGTGTGTGTGTGTGTGTGTGTGTGTGTGTAAAAGAGAGAGAGACAGAGAGAGAGAGAGACACAGAGAGAGAGAGAGAGAGAGAGAGAGAGAGAAAGAAATGTGGGGTGTGGGGTATTACAAACTGCATAGTGCATAGTGTAGTGTGGTAGTGTTTCAATAGACAAAGAGAAGAAACATATATCAGGTAGATTGAGAGTAGACTTGTGGTTAGCCGAAGTTGAAGAGAGAAAGACCAAGAGATAGAGAGGGGTTGATCAATAGGTACAATGTTACAGTCAGACCAGAATGAGAAGTTCTGCTGGGCTAGTGGGGGACAAGAGATAATAGTTATGCACTGTGCAATTCAGAAAGCTAGAATAAAACCTTTAGAATGATTCCCACCCAATAAAATAAAAACCATTTAGTGAGAATGTTCTTAGACATTATATGATGTCTATATATTTCAAAGCATCACATGACACCTTGTGAAAATATACATTTATATTACTGTGAATGGACATGAAGTAGATTCAATTTCTTCCTTCCTTTCTAAAATGTCTACCCTGGCATGAGGTAGCTGCACAGTAAAGAAAAGAAAAAAAAAGTTGGGAGACAGGGTTGTGTATGGGCAATTTAACAATAAAAGCCTCCAGTATAGCTGAGATCACTGGGTTAAAGACATGAAAATGACTCCAAAATGCCATGTTCATTCTCAAGACACATAACAGATAGAGGGGTGATAATCAACTTCCTTATGAGGAAAAAAATCAGTTAGGCAAAGGATATTATAAGGATGGATTTATCTTTATTTATATAGTTTTTGAGATGTCAGTGGCCACAACTGTGGCAGAACGTCATGGTAGGAAGCTGTATGTAGTGGAACAGGACAGTTCCTGCCACAGTAGTGAGGAAGCAGAGAAGACAGACCAGGGTCCTAATGTCTCTCTCAAGGGCATACACACTTGATCTCACTTTCTTGTTCGAGGTTCCTCACTACCTCCCATCAGTGCCTCAGGCTGGAGACAAAGCCTCAATCAAAGGAACAGCCTTCTGGAGACACTTCAGGTCTCATCTGTAACCATGTGTAAAGACTGAAAAGCTTATCGGCCAAAGATTGGTTGCATGGTAAAATAAAATAATGAGATAAAAAATAAACACTGACTTTTATTTTGAAGAGTGAAAGGTTGGCCATGAGGGCTCTATGACAGAAAATACTCGATAAACATGCATTTGCTAAGTGGTAAAAGAAAGAAAGTTTTTTAAAAGGGAGTAGTAATAACTATCAGGCTTCTACAAAGAATAGCTGTAGCCCTTTATTTGTGATCATAAATAAAAAGTGAATTAACTACAGAAAAATGAAAGCTTTAAAATCTATAGATAATACTTATCTGAGTTCAGTACCTATGTTAGGAAGTACACTGCTGCCTGTAACTCCAGCTCCAGGGAATCCAATGCCCTCTTCTTGCCTCTATGGTCACCCACCTTCCCACATACCCACATACAGACACTAAGATGCATTTTAAAAAATAAGGTAAATATTTTTAAAATTTTTACCAAAAAGGAAAAAACCTGTAAATAATCTAGGAATTTTCATATTTAAAATCTGTGGTTTTAACTTCCAATAATCAGTTTATAAATATGTGATTCTTGAACTCTTCCCTTCCACAGCGCAACCTTGAGTCATTTGGAAGTCACCAGTAAAGTCTTCATTTAAAAGACCATGGGGATTTCAAATAGCTAAAATCCAGACAGACAATGTCATAAATTGTAATCCCTTCTTGTGCCAAAATTGTTAGAAGAGCTATGTTCTCTAGAATTACATTTCTTACATCCTAAATAAACCTAATTATTTGGTGGTAAAAATATTCCTATTGAAGTCTGGGAACTTTTTTTTTAAAGTTTGGATTTCATCTCCCTGATTTTCATTCTCCATTAATCTGACCTATATTAATTGATAATCTTAAAGAACAACAGATTACACTCTGTTGAGAAATAGCCTGAACTGCGAGTTTGTAACAAATGGCAGCGCTGTAAACAGCCTGCTGATCCAGCCGAGCAGCGTGGCCAAGTGTGAACGAAAAGGCAGAGAATACCATAGCTCTTCCCTGCCTTGCGTCCACTCCATGGAAAAACAAGCATTAGGTGCTGGCCTCTTTAATATTGCACATCTAATTCTCAAAGTAAAGCATTCAGATGCTCAAGAACAATTAGGCAGATAATAGAGACTAAGGTTAACATGAATAGAGAGTACAGATTTAACATCTCTGTTCTCATCCTGTCCTTGGAACTAACCCTGTGTCTGTTGTGTGTTTTGTGTGTGTGTTAGGCACACTGGTTAATCATTGCAATCATAAAAATTATAGTTAAAAAGCAAGAGAAAAGGAATAACCTATTACATCTTTTCTAAAAAGGTAATCATCCTATTAATTCATCTATACTAAAGCGAATAATATGAGGATGATATTGCAATAAAGTAATCTGTCTTAAGATATAGGTAGCAATAGTGGAGTTACTGGCTGTGAGGGATTCATAGGTAGCATTGAAAAGACATTCACTGAGTTAGCAATGATGAAGCAACTTTGGAGTAAGGAAAGAATTCAAGAATAGAGTTGCTTTTAAAGAGTTTTTAGGGGGCTGGGAAGATTATTGGTTAAGTGCTTGTCATGGAATCAAGAATTCCTGAGTTTGATACCCAATACCCTTGCAAAACACCAGACACAGTGCTATGACCCTGTAGCCTCAGTGCTCAAAAAGCAGAGAAAGGTGAGACTGTTGGTGAGACAGTCATAGAAACACACACACACACACACACACACACCAAATGCATAAAGCCAGGAATTGTTACACATCTGTAATCTCAGCAGTTGAGAAGTAGAGGCTGGAGGACCAAGAGTTTGAGATAAGTTTAGACTACATAGCACATTTGAGGCCAATCTAAGCAATATGGGACACCCCCCAATTGTAACAGAAGAAAAAGATCTAACAATCATTTTAAAATGATAATTCCATGATTATAGAGAAATTGAAATAATGAGTGTGGTGTTTATTTAGTCACATTATGAAATGCAGAGATCTCAGTTGATTCAAGCAGACTACCTAAGAAAAACACACACAATAACATGAGAATAAGGAAATTAAAAGAAAATAGGAACAAAAATTTCAGATTAAAAAACACCAACAGGACAAAACTTATGAAAATATTGGTATTTCTTTTCTAATTTTTCTTGTTTTCTCTAGATTTTTCTATTTAAAACTATCTTTCATCTTTTCTCTCAGTATCACTCCCTAAACCCTGGTTTTGGGCTCTTTTGTTTGTTTGTTTGTTGTTTTGGTTTGGTTTTGTTTGTTTGGTTGGTTGGTTTCTGTTTCTTTGGTTTTGGTTTATTTTTTCTTTTTATAGTTTTAATCTGTAAGCCACATGGAGATGGTGCTTAATACAGAAAAATCCCATCACATCTTCTCTGGGCCAGCATAACCTCATGTCTGGTACAAAATTTCCAACTCTTCCTGTACCAAATGCGGTATCTTCAATACAGTTAAAACGTCCTTATCCTGTTCCCACTTGTGTGGTAACCCACAAGTGACTCAGTTTCCATCTGGCGTCCATTCTGACTTAAAAGTCATTTGAGTTCAAGCTTGCCTGCTCTGCCTGCTGCAGTTTCTTTGAGAACTGTGAGAAAGTTCTGAGTAAGCCCATAGGAAAGAACACATTATCTACTAAGACACAGTCTTAGAAGTAATGCCAGCCAAAGGCACATCCAGATAGTGAGCCCGCTTGCACTTTCTCCCAAGGACAGTGCAGGGAGGTGGTTAAGTGACTATACTGCTCTTTGTTCTGCCTTTAATCTGCATATAAGCAAATTATGAAATAAACACTGGGCAGTTTGGTATTGATCAACAGACCTCCGAGATCTATCCTGTATTTCTATCTCAGTTTCTTTTATCTGTCATTTCCTTGATCCTCTCACCCCCTGCCAGGTACTGTAGCTGACTTATTCGAGCAGGCTCCGACACTCTTGGATATCTTACCATCAGTGTATCTCCATGACCCTCTCTGTTAACTCTGTTCTTTTTTTTTCTCACTGCCCTTTTTCGGTGGTCCTGTGGTTTATGATTTTTGTTTTCAGAACAAGAATTATCATACAAAATATAGAAAACTGGCATAGGTGGTAAGCTCCAGGGAAGGAGAGAGTTATAGGAAACTGAATCAGCCTTCGACAGCCAGATAAAGAGCAACTTCCTAACCTTATTAGCATGGGCTGCTCATTAGAGGTGGGGAGTATTTGGATGATAAACATCCATATGTAGGAGCCACCCCCAGACAGGTGTATATAAGAAGAAAGAAAGGAAAAAGCAAGTTTAGATATAAAAGATTTTTGGATCATTTGTGCAGTAGAAGAAGTTGTCATCATTGAAAATCGAGCATGCCGATTTTGGCCATTTGAACTGTACTTAGGCCAGAGCAAGGCTTTAATAAATTTGGAGTCTTTGGAGGAAAATGAGAAGGGTCGAAAAATGAACTCACTGGAGGGAGTTTCTATAAGCTCCAAGTGGGAGCTGAGATACAGGAGGGACAAGGTCACAGGGGCCCAGACAGGCTTAAGCAAGCTGAGAGTGCTTAGCATGTAGCTCCTGGGGGAGGAGGCCAGGAAACAGGGAGGGTTTCAATAGAGGGAGAGGAAAAATACCTCAGTAACTAGAGAGTTGCCCACATGGTGGAGCCCTGGAAGGTGGGACAGGCTCCAGGAGCCAGAAAGTATATTTACTGAGAAGGCAAGGAGAGATAGATGGTAAGAGCAGGTGAAGGGAAGAAAGAACTGGAGAATTAAGAGCCATATGTGATGGTAGCAGAAGCCACCAAACACAAATGATCTCTATACATCTTGAGAGTCAAATCAGCAATTTGAGTAAGTTTGAAACGTTAAAACATGGATACTACAGGGTGAAGGGAACAACTGCTGAGTTGGTAAGTCAGAGATCCTGAACCAAGC
>PVIU01032839.1:0-13107 GCA_004026605.1 Ondatra zibethicus | reverse complement strand
TCTGTTTCGATCACATGCTCGTTCAGTCCCAGTCCAGCTGGCCTTGGTGAGCTCCCACTAGATCGGGCACACCATCTCAATGGGTGGACGAATCCCTTGCGGTTCTGACTTCTGTGTTCATCTTCTCCCTCCTTCTGCTCTTCAACTGGGCCTTGGGAGCTCAGTCCAGTGTTCCAACGTGGGTCTCTGAGGGTGGAGATGGAGGAAAGGTGGGTGTTGGAGAAGGGAATAAGATATCTACATTATTGGAGTCATTTTAGGACTGGCAAGATACTTGGCTCTAGAGGAGATCCCAGGTGTCCACAGGGATGTCCCCAGCTAGGTCCTTGGGCAGCAGAGGAGAGGGTGCCGGAACTATCATTGTCCCATAGTCACACTGATGAATAGATTGATCACATCCATAGAAATTTCGTCCGATAGATGGAGATAGAGACAGAGACCCACATTCACACCAGAGCAACAGAGTGAGCTCCCAAGGTCCAGTCGAAGAGCAGAAGAATCTTCATCCGGCGACGGATGGAGTGTAAGCATTTTTAACCAGGGTGAAGATGCTACCTTCAGAGTGTAAGCATTTTTAACCAGGGTAAATGAGGAAGGAATATACAGCTTGACTTGCACACCTTGTGATAAACCTGCCACTTGTGGAGGACTTTAATGCCATCTCAAGTTTTCCCTCTCACATGTTCCATTCTTAAAGGAACCCCCCAGGGTTTGCGTGAGAATTAGCAGCCTCTCCCCATTGAGTCTTCTTTTGGAGGACACACCTGCTTTGGGCTCAGGCCAAATGACTCCTTAAACATTCTCCTTAAAATATCCTGATAGAGTATCCTGATGATCACATAGGGGACCCTGGTGCCCTCCCCAAGATGGCTACCTGCTTCAGCATTGTTCTGGTCTGGCCATTTATCCCCAGGAAGCCATGAATGTTGTCTAGCCTGGATGTTGCTCTCTGACTTACTTTTTGATAATCCATGCTGTCTAGACTACAAACTATTCTCTCTCAAGAGGCTGAATATCCAAATAATTCATGACCAGGCGGTCGGAGGAAGTGGGGAGTCGCAGGTGATTAGGGTTTAGGGGATAAGGAGGACCCAGATTAACTACACTTGCCTCTGGCACTCAGATTCACTTTTCCTAAATGGAACAAGGTTGAGGTCAACCAGAAACTCAATAGCTAGATTGTCTACTTTATACCATCTGGTTCTTGATTTGAGCATAATAAGTAATTCCAACGTGAGCTTGGCAGAAATAACAGTGGTAGTATTCGAACTGGTAACAGGTATCCTGGGAATCAGAGTAGTTTTCACAGCAGTAGGCATTGTCCTGTAGCACCAGGTTTTAACCCTTATGGTCCCAGATCAAGGGGAAGTCCAAAAGGTCCCAATGGAGGGTCCAGAGTCACAACGCCTGGTGTTTTCAACACTCCATGAATCCAGAGAATCCTGCAGGCTTTAGCCTGAGAAAAATGAACTCACTACCCTGATGTGCCATTTTTCTGTCTGTTTAATCATATTATAAAATCTATCGGTCCCCAAAATCTATCCATATATTAACACAGGTTAACAATACTCCTTCTTCAAGATTGTAGTAAAGTTTAAATGAGCCAAAGTATGGCATGTTCTTCAAAAACCCAAAAGATGTAGAGTCAGCATGAGTAACAGCAGGGGTTATTACTCTCATTGAAAGAGTAAATGGGGTCTAGGTACAGTGGCACCTGATTATAACCCTAGGTCTTGGGAGGATAAGGCAGGAGGATCATGAGTTAAAGACCTGCCTGGGCAACATAGTGAGGCCTTTTTAAAAGGAAGGAAGGAAGAAAGGAAGGAAGGAAGGAAGGAAGGAAGGAAGGAAGGAAGGAAGGAAGGAAGGAAGGAAGGGTGGGAGGGAATGAAGGAAATATTTAGCTAGTAAGTGGTTGTGGGTTGAATGCAGATAGCACTCTCCTGCTGTGACCCCACTTCCTGCAGCAGAGCAAAGGAGAGGGCCACAGAGGGATCCTATTAGTTTTGCTGTCATGGCAGCTTTCTCTTGGGGCAGAAGGAAACTGAAGGACCTAAGGGGATGAGGGGCTTTGTTTCTGGACCCCTAACTCTAAGCAAGACTGTCAAGTGTTTAAATCCCAGAAGCTACAGGTCATTAGCTCCTGACAATTAGACACTCGCTTTCTTATGTGTAGATTTTTTAAAAGACGCAGACACCATCACTGAGTAGCTTAGCCTCCCTATCCTGAGAGGTGTGACTGGCAAGCACATGCCCCTGAAGCGGGCTAGGCCACCTATGCATTTCCTCAATGAGCCTGTCTACTTTGTGAGGATGCATTCTTTAAACCACCTTCTGGGCACGCGTTGGCTCTCATGACGTGAGTAATCTCTGTTGAGAAGGAGGGGGCGTGTAGCCAGTCCCGTGGGAAAGAAGAAATGACGGCTGCCACACACAAGTCTCAGTCCCCTTCTTTGCAGTATCCCAGTCTGATTGGAAGCTGATTTGGGTGAGGAAAGAGTCTGGTTTACAGTGGTTCTGACCCCTTCCACTCACCATGGCTGCGTGAACAGTCTGTGTGATGGTTGGAAGGCCTTGCCAATTGTTTTCCTCCTGAGCCTCATACTGACTCATTAATTATGTGGTCGCTAATAATTAAGGGGATGTGACTATTTAAAGAGGCTAGTTTAGTTTCTTAAACTAATCTCCATCAATAAATTAGCTCCACTTTTTTTTTTTTGCTTTCTTACATCAATGTCAGACTATCTGGAATGTATATTTAAAAATAGTGCTTGACCAAGAGATTCATGCCTATAAATCCTAGCACCAAGGAGGCTAAGAAAGAAGGGCTAAGACCATGGCAAGCCTAGACTTTATAGTCAGTTCTAGGCCAGCAGTGAATGCACATTAGGATCTTGGGGAGAGAGGGGGAGAAAGAGATGGAGGGAGGGAAGGAGGAAGGGAGAGAGGGAGGGAGGGGGAGAGAGAGGAAGGAAAGGGAAAAGATGGATGAAAAACTAACTGAAGGAACAGTCTCTTTAGTGCCCCTTTTAGACATAAGAAACCTTCACTTGTGACTTTTGTCTTGGACATTTCACCATTTCGGAAAGGCTTCTGGGGTCTGGAGAGATGGCTCAGGGATTAAGAGCACTGCCTGCTTTTCCAGAGGACCTGAGTTCAATTCCCAGCCACCACATGGTAGCTCACAACCATCTATAATGAGATCTGGCACCCTCTTCTGGCAGGCATGCATTCCATAACAACATATCTGTGTTAAATATATATATATATAGAGAGAGAGAGAGAGAGACAGAGAGAGAGAGAGAGAGAGAGAGAGACTTCCGAACTAACATTTGGCACACCTAGGTTCCTCACCAAGGTTTATGTAATGTTTATTGGAGGTTTGTTTTTCTTAGGGGAAAGTGAATTAGATGGCTCAGTGGTTAAGATCACTGGCTGTGTGCACTTCCAGAGGGCCTGGATTCAGTTCCCAGCACCCACATGGCAGCTCACAACTATCTATAACTCCTGTTTAAGGCGTCTAACACATCATACAGATATACATGCAGACAAAACACCAATATACCTAAAATAAAAATAAATAAGTTTTTAAAAAAGGGTTGTGTTATGCACAGATCCGCGAAGTCCCCCCAAAACCAACAAGGAGACCAAGTCCTATATGTAAAAGCAAAGAGCCTTTATTTTATACAAGTTTGCAAACTCGGTCTCTCCGTGTGTCCAACATATTGTAATAATCAGGGAGCCCTGAGATCAGTTTGAGTTGGGTTTTATAGTAAAGATGGGGTGAGGGATTTCTAAGGTTCAAGACCCCTGATTGGCTGACATTTGTCTAGGGGTGTCCTGGTGAGTGTTCTGGCAGGTGATCCTATCTACAGCTGTTGGAACATTAAGAATTCCCTTTGAATGGTCTGTTCTTGGGTGGTGCTCCAGTAATCTCAGTTTGTGGTTCTTCCAGCAATCAAGTGTTGCTTCGGGGTAAACTACTGAGACTCAGTTCTCCATTAAGCTTATCATGGCTAGGCCCAACACTGGCAGATGATAATGGTTGGAAGCTGAGAATGTCCTTTGGGTGGATTGCTCCTATTAAGCTTATCATGGTTGGCTGAGTCCTACAGGCTGAAGAGATGGGTCAGCAGTTAAAAGGACCCGGGTTCAATTCCCAGCACCCACATGACAGACAGGTCACAACTGTCTCTAACTTCAGTTCCAGGGGATCCAGCATACTTACACAGATATACATGCAGGCAAAACACCAACGCACAGAAAAAATAAAAATAAACGAACCATTAAAAAAAAAATCAAGTGTCTACTCACAGTGACGGCAAGGGGAACATCTAACTCCTAGTTTTCTATTTGTTTTCCTTAGGGGTTGAAGCCAACACTAACATTTCTTGACTCAAACTGTTCCTTGTCTCAGTGAACTCTTGGCTCCAAAGGCCTTCTCCAATGAGAAGAGCGAGAGAGCTGGAATCCATTATGTCTCCTCCTTGTAATCACCAAGTCCGCTCTCCTCAACTCCACAGAAAGGGCCGGAGTCTAGACTAAAAAGAAGACATGGGATCTTCTAGAAGGGTTAAGGTCTGCTCTTAGCACAGGCTATTAGTGTAAGCAGAACTTTGAAACAGTTTGGAGGTCCACTTTGACCTTGGAGGGCCCTTGACTTGATTTCTCATCTTGTCCTTGTCATGGTGACACTTGGGGCTTTTGGACCACAAGTGGAAACCTGGAGTCAGACTCCAAGATTGTTCTGTGAGATTTCTCATCCCCACCCACTGCATACCCGTCCTCACAAGGCTGGGGTGGAATGTGACCGGCTTATCTTCTACATGTGATGACAAAGGAAATAACTTCCCATCGGTGTATCTGAGGGGTCAGGGTGGTCAAAGATCTGGCAGAGCTAACTTCCAAACTATCAATCAACCGCTGTATCCCTAACAATGTATAACTGCTGTATCCCTAACGATGCGCTAATCGCTGTATCCATAATGATGCACTTTTAGAGGTGTTTTCCCTGTACAAAATGCTGGAGTGTGTTTTGTGCCCTGTTTGCTGTTACATGTGCTATTTGTTCCCAACCTCTGACCTGTTCTTTTGTTTTCTGTGTGTTGCAGGCAGCATAGTGTACCTCGGGATGATGGTGGGGGCGTTCTTCTGGGGAGGACTGGCAGACAAAGTGGGGAGGAAGCAGTCTCTCCTGATTTGCATGTCTGTCAACGGATTCTTTGCCTTCCTTTCTTCATTTGTCCAAGGCTATGGCTTCTTTCTCCTCTGTCG
Organism: Ondatra zibethicus; assembly: GCA_004026605.1. Taxonomy (NCBI): domain Eukaryota; kingdom Metazoa; phylum Chordata; class Mammalia; order Rodentia; family Cricetidae; genus Ondatra; species Ondatra zibethicus. The sequence goes on along the minus strand of PVIU01032839.1, from coordinate 7,833 downwards.
TTTGTTTTCTGGATTCGGGTAAGGTTTTTCTCCTTCCTATTTTATAGCAATGTGTTTGCTCCCAATTGTAGAGTTACACTCTGTAAGATCTTAGTACCAAGAAAGAAACTTGTAACACATTTATCCTATTTTTGTGTCAGCCTAAGAAGCCACACTGTTGATTCTTGGAAATGTAATTATAGACACTTAAATCCGAGAAGGTACTGAGACACCCATGCTCCTGTGCCAGGAGTTGCTGTCACTTAGCTTTAAGGGACTGGTTTTGCTTAAGTTGGAATTCTGTTTGCACAGCAAAACATGTTCAGAATCACACATTTCTTTTGAAGATTTAAGTAAGAAAGATATGTGCCTATGACAATGGTTCACATTATTTACGGAGTTCTCTTAAATACAGGATTAGGCTGTCTCAAATACTGTGGTTTTGCCAGGCGATGGTGGCACATGCCTTTAATCCCAGCACTTGGGAGGTAGAGGCGGGCAGATCTCTGTGAGTTCAAGGCCAGCCTGATCTATAAGAGCTAGTTCCAGGACAGGCTCCAAAACTACAGAGAAACCCTGTCTCAAAAAAAAAAAAATACTATGGCTTTATTGGTCTAGGTGGCCTGTGTATATGTAATTGTGGGGGGGGGGTGCTGGAGACTGCTTTAGGAAACATAATAAGTTCTGATTGTAATTCCTGATTTGGGTAGAGCTAACTAGAGTCCACTACTAGCCATGTGCAGGGGTGCAGCAGATGAGACCGAAGCACGCACTTACTCAGGGTCCATAAGTGTAAAACCCAAAGGCCTGTTTATGAGAGTATGAAAACTCCACTTTAATGAGGAAAAATTTGTAGAAATATAAATTTCTGCCTCCCAATAGACAACTTAGAGATAATATTTTCAAGATATCATTAGGAACTATAGCTACTTTTTTAATGAAATAAGGGAGGCAAGATAATTTATGAGTTGACCACAACCTACAGAGCAAGACGCAGTTCCATGGAAGAAAATCAGAGGACCCCAGCACATCTTTCTCTTACATACATACGCTCAACTACACAAATAGTTATCGGGCTATTATCAGTACCTGTTGGGCACACTCCAAAGGGCTGGAGCTTGCAGATATAGAACAGTTCCTCAATATGTTAACTACCTCAGGAAGGAGCCCACTACATCAGCAAAAACTAATCATGACTATCTCTCCCAATCTTCCTCCAAAGGGGATGGCTATGCTTCAAGAACAAAATAAATAACTAGAAGTTAGGCTTCTCAGAATTTACTGGACCCTGACTGGATTCCAGTACACCGAAGTGACACTGTGGTCTACCAGTCAGCATAGGAGCTTGGGTCAGTGACATTTTAGCTCAGGTCTGGCTCACAGTGGGCCAGGAAGTCGTCAGCTCTGTCTTGTGCTTGCTTGATTCTAAGGTTCCAGAATGTTCCATTGGAAGAGGTATGCCTGGCAGAGCATCTGCCCACCAGGTCCATTCATCACAAACGTTAGAACATGAAGAGAAGTCCTGGGTCACCAAGCCCATACCCTGCGCGTTGCAGATTTATAACTAAGATCTGCTATAATTGTTCCCGTTAACTTGCAACATCATAATTAAGTCATCTGGACCTTCCAAATCCAAGACTTAGATGTCTTCCTGTTGTCTTTGCTGTGAATGCAACAGGGACTCGGGGGGAGGTTTGATTTTAGGCTGAGAGCTGCCTGGGCTTGTGGTTTCACTGTCTCTAAATAGCTAAATGTGCTCCCAGTGTGTTTTTGTCCCCCTGCCCCGCCTCCTGGGTAGGATCACACTGTGAGTCTCAATGAATGGCCTCCAGCACATGGTCGTCCTGCCTCAGCATCTCAAGTGCTAGCATTACAGGTGTGTGTTGCCGTGCTCAGATTTCTGCTTTTCTTTCTTCTCACCAAGCCAAGTCTTGGGTGTTGCTTCTTTAAAAATCAAAACAAAACAAACATATCCAACTAACACAATATTTGTGACTTGAAATGTTTATTCTGTAAAAAAAGATTTTCCTGCTGGGTACATCAGTGTTTGTTGGGGTGAGGAATAGGATCTCACTAATTGTCCATCTGTCTTTTATTTTCTCAAATGAATCTCACACCAAGGCAACACACGTCCCTCTTTATCCTTTGTTACAGACAATTAGAAAGCTGGGAAATGGAGTTGGCACCGTTAATTCATTTTCATTTGCCCCAGAATTAAATTATTTGTTTCCAGTCACTGTTAATTAAGGGAATGATACTGTGTTGGATGCCAGGCAATGTCAGATTTGGGAGCTGCTCACTGAGGGTCTGGCACTCTTGAGCCTGACGGTCAGGAGAGTGGAATAGCAGGAGTAACAACAGGAAAAGTTCTTTGTGTCTGTGCATTGGAAATGAAAGCAGAATTATGTCTTCCAGTTTGAGTGGAGCCGAGCCACGTGTGCTTCATACCTGTGCATGGTGTTCATCACCTGATCAGGTGTCAGTGAGATCACTGTGGCTGTGTGGAATTCCTTGCCACTAACCAGGATTCTCCCAGAAGTTTTATTTTTACAACTGCTTCAAAAAAAAATTTAGGCATTCAAAAATGTTTTCCCTTTATTAGAAATTCAAAGCACAGACAGGCTGTTCTTTCCAACTGGTCCACAGCTCCTGGGTTTTCTGATTTTTAGTCTCATTCAGAACTACACAGCTTTCCATTCAAAAATGTTTTCCCCTAAGAAGTAATTTACTGACCACATTGAGAAAGTGAAAATTAATTTTTAAATTTGTAAGATTTTTAAAATATGTCTTATAAAATACCTGAATAGTGCTTGCTTTGTGAGAGGTGATGGGTTTAGCATTTTATGCACATTGACTGACCTAAACCTCATTGGTCCCCATAAGAAAATACTACCATGCATGTGTGACTATTTAAATATTGCAGATGAGGAGAGTAAGGCACATGAAAGTGTGGTAACCACCCGAGGGCACACAGTGACCGATCTAGCCAGGTTTCAAACCCAGGGTGTCCAGCTCCAAAGCTGGTGGTCATAACCAAGCTTGCTAGGTCTGAGACTCAACCAGAAATGACTCTGCCTATGTGTGCCAGCCACCACATCCCAAACAGGATAGGTGCTTCTAAGTGTTTTAACAGATCTGTCCAGAAAGATTTCTGACCTCAGAAAACTGAATGAAAAGACCTTTCCCAGCATACGCTTAAAATATCTTTAATTGAAAAATAATCTCAAATAAAACTATACTCAGGGGATTAATGTTTTCTTAGAAGATTTGTTGTTCAACATGGTAACCAACTGGCCACAAGTAGCTACCAAATACCTTAAATGTGACTTGCCTATTTGTAATGTATTTATTGTAAGTGCAAAGATCTATTATTCTACAATTTGAAGACTTGGGGCATATAAAAAATGTACTATCCCATGGATAATTTTACAGTTAATATGTGTTGAGTGATAATACTCGGTAAATGAAGATATATTAAGATTAACCTTGATTTTTGCCCTTGTTTTAGTATCTCTTCTAGAGAACACATAATTATATATGTGGCTGTGCTCACTCTGTATTTCTCTTGGAAGGTACTATCTTAGACAGTGCCTTTTATAAGGCTGTCTGATGCTAAGGCTGACCTTTTTAGCAAACCTTATCTTCCAGTCTGCCCTGTGGTAAAGGTAATGTTGATCCCAATGGGAAAGGAACGGAGCAAAATAGCTTCCACACTCAGAGCATCCCGTGATCACACATTAGCCATCTGCACCCTTTAGAATTCATCCTTAGAGCCCCTTGTGGGTGGAATCTTGTGATGTTTGTCTACAGCTCTAGCAAGCGGTAATCTGCTTCATGCAGAGCTTGAAGGGACAAAGCAGGAGATGGGTAATAGGAGGATGGGTAAGTAGGGAGAGATCTAAAGGGAGAAGATATTTTCAACAAGTGACTGATGATTTTATCTGTGTGCTTTTATAATTTTATAATTCTCATAATTTCTCACGGATATTTGTAATAAGCCCTTTTATCTTTTTTCATAGAGCCATTTAGGTGTTGGGGGAATGCATTCTTCCAACTCTCTCAAGAGCTACAAGAGCTTTTGTATACAAGACAGCTTCAGCACCCTGACCTGTGTTGCGCCATTTCTCCCCCAGGCACCAGGCTGCTTCAGCAAGTGCATATGTACCCACAGATTTAAAGGCTTAGGGGAACCAATCTGACTATAAACAAGTTAGAAGAGTTACACTGATATATTTTTGTTATCATCTTTTGTTAGCAATGTACAGTCACCCAAATTATGTTTACAAATCAATGTTTTCAAATGACCAAGTTTCTTACAAAAGTATAGTTTATGCAGTATTGATAAAATAACTTTCTGTGTCAAAAATTTTCTATTATGGTTTTGGAAATTGGAGAACTAAAGGTCTTCACTGGCTGAGAAGATCTTTTACCAATAATGTGCCTGTCTCACTTATTTCTATCTTGATTTATTATAGCAAACATGTGCCTTCTAATCAACATAGCACCCTGTCTTCTGTGTTAACCTAGCCTGCTCTCCAGTTTGCCATTTGTGCTCTTTCATCTAAGCTAGAGCAGCCATAGACATGGATGTGCAAGTATCCCTATGGCAGGATATAGACTCCTTTGGGTAGATATGGCCAAGAGCAGAGTACTTGCATCATATGGAAATGCAAGCTAACGCAGTCATTATGAAAATCAGTGTGGAGGTTTCTCAAGAAATTAAAAGTTAAAAATAGATACCAACATCTTTTGAGCTGTTGCTTGGATTGTTTCTATCTCTGGGTACAATTTAAAGCGTAACCAATTGCTTCCGGATTGCTGTGTAATTTGACTGGCAGCACAATATCTTCCCTCCTTTCTGTCGATTCTCAGCAAGGATTAACAGGCTATTTTCGAAGTGAGTTATTTGTGGCTGTGATGCCTGGCATAGTCTAGACTATCCACTGTGCTTTGTATATGCCCGTAATACTTGTGTTAATAAAAGCTGCCAGGTCTGCCCACTCCTGGTGGGTTTTGAACCCTGCTTATCATCTATGTGGGACATGTGGTTTTACGGTTATTCCTCAACCTCCTCAATTACGTTCTCGCATAATTTCCCACTTCCTAACAAAAATGGAAGGTAGAGGTAAAGGATTATTTGAAAATTACATTGTGAAAAAAACTAGAATTAAAGTCATTAAAGTATTCTTTATATGTGTGTGTTTTGTGTTGTATACACATGTATGCGTGATTTTGTGGGTATGCTCACTCATTGGGTGTCTGTAGGGAGGCCAGAGACTGAAGTCTGGATGTTTTCCTTTATTGTTTCTCTGCTGTATTTGTTTTTTGAGGCAGGATCTCTCATTAAACCTGGAGCTTACAGTTTCAGCTAAATTGTCTGGCCAATTCTTTGCCCACAATACACCTGTCTCTGTCCCTGAGTGTTGGGATTATAGGAGTATGTTTTAAGCCTGGCTTAGCTCATGGGTGCTGAGGATGTGAACTCAGGTCTTCACGAGTTTACTTTACCACTGCCTGAGCCCTAGAGTGAAATTATTCTTTGCCACTTTTTTTTTAACTAAAGAATTGAAAGGGGAACAAAATTACTCAATAGAATCCTGCAGTCATTTGAATGAGAGTGACTTCTATAAGGCTCATGTATCTGAATGTTTGTTCCCTAGGTGGTAGAACTATCTGGGAAGGTAAAACTATCCTGGAAGGTAGAACTATAAGGCTCTTGTTGGAGGTGCTATGCCACTGGAGCCTTCCTGTTTTGGAGGTTTTGGTCAATAGCTGATTGATTCTGTTAATTTTGGGCCTGTGGCAGGGCAGTACATCTAAAAGCAGGTAGCCTGTGGTTCACCTCATAGAATCTCGGAAGTAAAGAAGAGAGATCTTGAAGGAAAACATACAACCACCACTCTACTAAAACCAGCATAATCTCTAACTACATTCAAATATTTGTCCCTATGCCCACAGATAAGCGTAGACCTTACCTTCATCAAGGAAACCCCTGTTTGCCGAGGACAGATACCATTACAGAAAACCACAATCAGTCAACTTGCAGAGCTGTTGATAGATGCACTTATAAAGCAACTCCCACAGCTAAGGTTCAGGGAACATTGTAGAAGAAGGAGCAGAAAGAGCATAAGAACCAGAGGATTCAGGAGTTTGCTGTGAGCTTGTGTCTCTTATTAATGCCAGAAGCTACACTTATAAAGCCTCACCAACATGACTGCTTAAACGTGAGCTGAGCAAGGACAGCAACAATAGACAACCCAGAGTGGATGGGGGGGGGCGACATAAGGCCTCAACCCTACACAAAACCTACAGGCAACTAAAGGATGCTGAGAGAGGAGTCTTTACAGGAGAACCAATACCAAATAGTCAGTCCTAAAAACATGCATGCAAGTAACCATGTACAGACTGAGCAGGTTATAATTAGGAATATACATATGTATAACCATATACATATATGCACATAAGAGCAATTCGTGAAAAAAGAAGCCATGGAATTTAAATGAGAGCAAGGAGAGCTTTATGAGAGAGCTTGGAGGGAGGAAAGGGAGGGGGAAGAGTGTAATTATATCGTAATATCAAAAACCAGAAGAAATATTTTTAAAAGACTGGAAGATGTTGGTTCAGTACTCCCTACCAGAGCACACCCCCAATGACATGACACCCTGCTAGATCCCACTTCAAAAATCCTATCCCCTGTCAAGACTGGGTAGACTGGAGACAAATCCTGGAGCGCATGAATCTTTGGAGAAAACTCACTGTGTCCTAGCAGCCGGCATAGCTAGTGTGACACAGTACCAGGGCAAATGTACCCCCAATCTGGACTGGAGCATTGAGGGTGTCAGGACGGTCAAGCTTGTGCAGATGATAATCTGGCATTTTCCATCACCTGCTCCACTAACCAATGCTGGTGTGTTCATTGTCTTGCACAATGTCCCATTTGTGATTTCACAGATGGTTACTGGGAAAAATAAGTAAATATGTTCTATGGTATTTCCAAATTGAATCACACACACCCCCAAGGTCTGTATGCTGGGGGAAAGTCCCAAGTTACTCCAGGAATTTGTTTTAATCTATATCTTCTTTTTATAGTTTTATAAATGTTGTTTTAAAAAAACCAAGGTTAATGTTACTTACCAAAATTAGTATTATTAATTATTTAAAATTTTATTTTCCCAACTCTAAACTGCCAGTTATTAATATTCAAGTTCATTTGTGCAAATTTATATAAGTTTATTGCTGGATAGTTTTCTTCCTGTATAATGTGGATTTCAATGGTTATTCCTTCTGTGCCTTCTATCACCAAGGATAATTAAGATTTGACATTTTTGGAAGCTCGTAAGAGCTTATATGTCTGATAGTGAGGAAGTTCCTTATAAACTACTGCTCTGATTGCTTCATTTTTGTAAACATTCCCTCACAGATTCTGCAAAGAAAGGACTTTGAGCAGCTTTTAATAACAGCTATCATGATATAGTGAACAATAAGTTTCCATGGTAAGAAAATTTAGGGATGTCTCACCCATCAAATAGTATTAAAAATAATTATTCGCCTACACACTATCATGTTTTCTACCATGATAATAATAAGCTAAACCTCTAAAACTGTAAATCAGCCCCAATTCAATATTTAAGATTTTAAGAGTTGTTTTGGTCATCGTGTCTCTTGACAGCAATTGAAACCCTAATAAAAGCCTGACATAAAATCCTATGTACACAGAAAGATTGTTTTCTATGACTAAATTGTGAGATCGTGCTATGGTCTACATAGCTTTTGGTTTAAACTGAGATGGCTGATGAGGAATGAAAGTAGGACCTATACATTTGCAGAAAATCTGAGGTGGGGTAGGTGATGGCC
>PVIU01032838.1:0-13109 GCA_004026605.1 Ondatra zibethicus | reverse complement strand
GTGAGGCTCAGAAGGACAGGCACTTCCTGGATGGGTGGCAACTGGGCAGCTTCCCCTGCCTACCGCAGGTCACACCACCAGCACGGGTCACTGATGAGATGAGGACAAGTAGGAAACCTTAAACGACCCAGGAACAAAGCCAAAGAAACCCAGGGTGTTGGGACGCAGAAACTGGGCAATTCCTGGCTGCAGCTGAGGGTTTCCTGCTGAATCCCAAGGCTCTTGTTGGCTTCAAGGGTCACTTACCCTAGTCACTCTCGTGTTCCCATTTGTTTGTAGAAAGCAAAAAACCCAGAGATGACAATGTGGTCTCATCTAAGAGCCTAACATATGTACTCCTCCCATGACCAAGACCTGCATCAGGTTCTGCGGTGTCCACACTGGGGTCAGGGGACATAAGATTGATTGAGTTACAGGTGGCACGGTGGACAGAGCAGGGAACATGGGTTGTGTGTGCTCTTACCCATGTGCTCTAGGGTGGCCAAGTTCTCTGGTACAAGCCCCTTTTTTCTGTGTGTACTCCTTAAATTCTTCCAAGGCCTCCAGGTTGTCCTTGGGGTCCCTCCCTGTGGAAGAGGGATGGGTGAGCAGAGGGAGGTGCCCGCACAGGTTGGTAAGGAGCCAGTGCCACAGACAGGAGCTCTGCCCAGCATCACAGGCTTCATCACGGAATAACTGAGGGCAGAAGAGGACATAGGGAGTGTTGATACTGAACTTGTGGGGGCATCTGAGCCACCAAATGACCCAGGAAACCAAAAGCCTTCCAGCGGGGGCCTGTAGCATCTTGCACCTGACCTAAAAGGTCGCCATGTCCCAGAGGTGCTGAGCTGAGAAGGTGCCAGTCAGGACACCATGTCCTCACATAAACCATGCCTGACGCCTCAAGGCTCCACGAAGCAGCTTTAGCAACAACTGTGGTCAAGACCATAGCTGCCTCTGTCCCGGATGGTCCCTGCTGGGCCTATCAGTCATTACAGCGGAGCTCAGCAAGGTAGATCCAGCCATCCAGTAGCCTTGTGCCCTGCTCTCGCCTGCTGCTCCTTTCCTATGTGGGGCTGCTCCCAGGGAATCTACTGCTCTGAAGAGGAACAGTGGGGTTAGGCATGGGTGTGCTAGGCATGGGTAGGTGAAGCTTACCTATGAGCTGGGTCGTTGTGAAATGCATGCCCTCCAGCTCCCCATCACAGTAGAGCAGCCAATGGTCCCTCACAGAAGACAGCTGCACCTGCAGTTGGCTCTTCCCCTCAACTGTGGAGGCCCTGGAAAGAGCAAGGTGAGCTCCACCCTGCAAACCATCACCTGGGATCCTCTTCTGACGGCCACGCCAGACTCCAGTCATAGAGTCTCCAGACATCTCAGTGACTACCCTGGCCTGCGATGCCTCCTGGGGGTGGGACTTGCCAGGAAGCGCTCCCTCCCATGAGCTGCTGGTCGCCCATCCTGGGGTTCACTGTACTCACAGGCACTGTAATGGCTGGGCACATCTGTTGGCTCCAAGACAGTGATCAATTCAAGACACTGGCCCTAGATCCTGAAATCAGAAACTATTTTGCAGTGGCCCTCTTAAACCCCGACCTCTCAGCACTTGGGAGGCAGAGGCAGACGGATCTCAGTGAGTTTGAGGCCAGCCTGGTCTACAAAGCAACCGACCCTGATGCTGATTGGCGTCCCCCCTTCACATTCCGCCGCTCTTCGTTCCATGTCAGAGGGATTTTTTTTTAAAACTCCCCATTGAGAAGTATGGACCAGGTAAGAGACCAACCCAACGTGGGAGCCACAGACACTCACGTATGTGCAAAAGAGAACTCCAAGTCACCGTTGTCCAGCACCAACACAAATATGGGCGAGACCTTCTTTATTGGAAGCTCCTCTTTCATCACCAAGGCCTTCATGAACCACTTCCCAGAAAACTAAAAGATGCATGTCCTCTTTGCCTGGTGCCTGCCCACCCTACCTGTGGAACACATGTCGTCCAACTACCGCTCACGTCTGACTGTTTCATTCCCCCACTGAAACACGGAACATTCACATGATGGAGACCTTCTTATTCCTACGGTACCAGGGTCGCCTTCTAGTACATTTTATCCGTCTCCAGCCCTGCACCCAGGAATGTGCAACAGGGATCCCTTAGCTCCAAATTGGTCTACTCTCTTTGGTTACAACCTGCAATAAGGCTCAGACTGGGATCCTCCCTGAATCCAGAATCCTAGGTGTCTTGCAGGAAAGGCTGAGATGCCACCCTGTACCTGAGTCCTGACTCACTTACATGTTATTCAAAGCAAGGGATGGGGACTTCTGGGCTCACAGGGCAGCAAGCAGGCAGAAGACGGTGGTCAGAAACAGAGCCTTCTTCTCCGGGGTCTGTGTTCACAGCCAACAAACAGATCGCTGGAGCTGGAGAGGCTGTACCGGCCCTCACTTGATTGCCGTTTATACACCCACATGCAGGGTCCTTGGGGAACTTGGTACAAAGGACCAGGTCCTCCTGAGTTATGTCCATAGCCAGCTGGCAAGGAGAATATTGGTATTTTGTATAACAGCTTGTTAAGAGTTCAAGAGATCAACAGGCCACAGGCCATTCCAACGCGTCAGCCACTGATGGAGTCCAAGGAAGCTGAGGGAAAATTAGGGACTCAGGGGAAGTGACAAGCCTCCACACTGTCCAAGGTTCATGTGGACAGAAATAGAAGAGTCATATGCTTCTTCCCAACCCTCCTCATAATCACCGTTGATCTGTTGTTTGAATCTGGAGAGCTGCAAGGTTCACCCGGCAGTTATGGGGGCGGACGGGGTGTCAGAACGCTAGACAGCAGGATTTCAGACCCATTCCACCCTCTGTGCACCAAGTCAGCCCCGTGAGCCCTGCACCTGCTGTTCCTTTGGGAACTTTGCCCCTGGGTGTCCTGTAGGTCCAACCCTTTGATCAACTTGGGGTTCAGTCAGGTTACTGAGGTGTGCATCTAGATCTGCTGTCCATACCCTCCCCTTCCTGCCTTCTCTTTCTCAGAGAACTGGCAGGAGCTGCCTGGGTCTTCTATAACAAACCCCTCCAACCTGGCCTTCAGCACCTCCCTTTTGTTCCCCTCTGCCATGGAGGCTGGAAGTTGGATGTGAAGACTAGCCCCGAGCCACACTGCCCCCAAGGCTCTCTACCCATGGTTTCCTCACCAAAGTGCTGCCTGTCTTTACCTAGTCTCTCCTCAGCCCCTAAGGCCCCTCTAACTGCCTGTGACAAGGACTCTTGTTAGTGGATTTAGGCTACCCTAATTCTTGATTATCTCATCCAAGATTATTTATCACAGCAAGGCTTCATTATCCAAAAGAGCTCGCAGTCACGTGTCGCTGAACCGCACTGTCTTAAGAGGCTAGTGGTCAGCCCTATAGCACCTGGCCTCTCTTGACGATTCTCAGGGATTTCTCCTTGGCCTTGCAGATTAGTGGAACTGGTAGAAGCTCTGAGAGAGGGGACCAGGCCAGAGTCAGCACAGCACCCAGAGGGGCTCCCTCTGATTGCTCTTACCTGGTCCCGATCCTTTTAATCATGCAATTCCCATGCCTCAGAAATTCCTATTGTCTGTGTCTTCAGCACAAATGAATAAGAGCTTCAGGCAATAAGCTAGTTTTAGGTGGCATTCACTGTGTGACCTCTGCTCTGAAGCTCTCCTGCTCTCCCAAAGAGCAGGCATATTCGCTTAACTTGGACCATGGAGGCTCCTAGCTTGGCTGTCTATCCTGGGACCTCAGACTGAGCCAGCAACCAGCAGGGGAGGCAGAGCCCTCCCAATGGTGTTTGTGCCCCTAGGCCCAGGACTTGCTCTATACATGGGGCAGAATACAAGGTAGTAACTTGACCTAGTCATTATCCACGTAGGAAGGCACAGGGCCAGTACCTGTTAGCCAAGGAACAAGAGGCAGGTCCCATGTTCTGAGTGGAAGTCTATGGCTTCCCTTCTGTGTTGCCCTTCTACTGAGATTCAGACACCCTGCCTACTGCCAGAACTTGAGAGCACATATGTTCTGAAAGTCCTCCATAGCTGCCTAATATTCATGAGCCAAAATACTCAAGGTCATCTGAGGGAACCAAGATGCATTTGTATTCATTGCTCAGTAGCATCAGTGTGATGGAGGCTTGGGTTAAGACCCAGTAGGTCACAGACTTATGGATAATGTCTTAATGCTCTCCCTTGCACACACAGTGGAGGCAGGAACCCTAGAAACATAAAGACAGTTTTATCCCCCCTAGCTGCATCCTTTAAAGTCCATAAAGGAACCAGAATTGCAGCTTCCAGAGCAGAAAGTAAATTCAGAGTGCTGAGGGACTGATGCCGTAGATTCCTGGTGGGTCTAGATTCCTGTCTTGGATGGTGGCCTTCGTGGACTGCTCCTGGCCCAAGAAGAAAAAACAGTGTAGGTAGGAACCTCAAAGTTTTGCCAGTTCTGTGGACCCAACACTGAATGGAGTAGACCCAACACTGACTGGGGTGGATCCGAGTGTGCCCTGCCAAAGGCTATGGCTCACCCTAACACAGTTTATCAGAGTTGTATCGTGTTCTGCCATTGCACTTTTAAAACATAAAATAAATCGGCACTGTGTATGAAGAGCAATCACTGCTAAAAGCCCACCATTTGTGGAGAGCTCCCACGGATACTTTGTTTCGTCTGCTATCAGCGACATTGGTAGTTTGATATTTTTAGTATCATATTAACCTTGTATTGCAGGTATGAAATACATCTACCTACAATGTTTTCTTCCTTTAAAAAGAAAGAATTATTTTGTTTTGAATAGTGTGCGTATCTTTGTGGAGGAATGTGCATGTGTGTGGGTCCCCAGAGTCCAGGAGAGAGTGTGAAATCCCTTGGAGCTGGTTCCAAGCATGGGAGCTAGGAACTCAGGTCCTCAGGAGCAGTACAGGCTCTTAGCCACTGAGTCAGCTCTCCAGCCCCCTACAATGTTTTCTGCATTCTACATACTATGACTTCAGCTGTGCTCAGATTTTATGGAATATTTTCTGTCCACGCCTACAGTGAAAATTGTCCTGAAGTTTATTACTACTACTAATGTCCTTGTTGGTCTTTGCATTGGGGTTTTTCTGGCCCCATTAAAAAGCAAACCAAGTCTTTTCAACTTAGACATTGACTTTGACTATGAAAATCTTAGTATAATCTCTTCCTCATTTGAGTTTACTAGAGAACTTAATTAGTGTGAAGATTCTCAGTGTAAGAGTCTCACCACATAGCTCAGGCCGGCCTTGAACTCATGGTGATGCTCCTGCTTCTGCCTCCCAAGTGCTGACATTATAGGCAGGAGTCATGATGCTTGGCTGTACTCTAACATACACGGGGCCATGCAGAGACTACTCTCCTCCCTGCATTGACACTGGTTCTACTATGGACTCTGTGCATCTTGTGTAGGTTGTCACATTAATCACATGAGGTTGAGTATAATATTTTCTTATTCTGTTACATGAAATGCCATGCTAGTACCCGAATGATACTTAATTAGAGATGTCACTGTTATTTCCTTAGCCTTAGTCAGCCTGGCTAGAGGTTGTTAATATTGTTCAACTCTGTAAATACTCAATTCTTCTTTTATTATCAGCTGTATTTCTGGCTGGCTTTATTCTAACACTTTGCATGTAATTTTTGTTTTGTTTTATTTTGTTTTGTTTTGGTTATTTGAGGCAGGGTTTTTCTGTGTACCTTTGGAGCCTATCCTGGAACTTGCTCTGTAGACCAGGCTGGCCTTGAACTCACATAGATCCGCCTAATTCTGCCTCCTGTGTGCTGGGACTAAGGGCATGTGCCACCACTGCCCGGCTGGTCTGTAACGTTTTAAAGATAAGATGAGTTGGAACTTGAGAATGTGGGTTTTGAGTCTGCCTTATTTTCTGCTACAGTCTTTACAGCCACAAGTCTCCATGTGAGCTTTGACAGCTGCACCTCACAAAGTTTCATGTGCTGGACTGAAAATCTACCGGGCAGACATCAAAGAGATTAGCATCATATCTCTCCAGTCAACAAATGGAGTGGTCTGTTGATAGGTGAATTGTGTGGGTTGAGTCTTCAATGTCGAACTAGCTTTCATTCTGGGAATAACATCATTTCCATCACAAGTCCACATTCCACTCCCAAATTTCCCTCCTGCTTCCCCTTCCTGGTCCCCTCATCACAATCTCATAGCATCTGGACCCAAAGATCTTTCCTCAACTGCTCTGTAAGTCTCTGTGGAATATTACAGATGAAACCTACTGCTTGTGGCCTCTCTGGACTGAGTGAGCTCATTCAGTGTGATGCCCTTGAGAGCAATCCACATGCTGTCTCTGTCAGCGGATCGGTCCTTTTCAGTGCTGGCTGGTACTTCATTGTGTGGACGCACCACAGCTTGCCTGTCGTTTCTAGTTCTAGGCCATTAAAGAGAAAACTTACCTGTAAGCTTTAGTATGATCCAATGTCTGTGTTTCTGTGTGTACACCTGGAAGAAATTGCTAGACCATATGCTGAGTATGTATGCCAACATAGGAACTCGCAAACTCTTTTCCAGAATATATGTACCCCTCCCATGTTCCCCAACACTGCTCATGAGTTGTATTATCTACAATGTAACGTTGTTGTGTTAGGCATGTGGCATCTTCATTTCCCTGGTGGCTGGGATGTTCCCCTGGGCTTGTGAGCTTGGCTGCCACCCACATGTCTTCTTTGGCCACGTCTCTCCCAACACTTTGTTCATGTCCACTGGGCGGTTGCTTCCTTGATGTTAAGCGTCGAGCTTTCTTCCGTGACACTAGTGCTCTTCCTGGAATTTGAAATCCTTTTTCAGTGCATGGCTTGTTTCTCTGTTCAGCTGATCGTGTCCTGCATAGCTGTTCCCTCTGTGAGGAAGTCAACCCACTAATTTCCCTCTACAGGGTCATTCCTTGCTGGCAGAGCTCAGAACTGCCTTGCCACCCAGGGCATGACAATCCATTCTTTGTTCTCCTCTCACTGCTTGGAGATCAGTAGGAAGTTGAGGCCTGCAATCCTGTCAGAGCTGACATTGTGAGGAACGCCCAGGCTGTCATCAAGGTCTGCCGACCTGCCTGTAGTTGGCAGTTGATCCAGTGCTGTGGTTTGGAAGGACAATCTTATCTCTGAGACTGCTTTTGTACCTTTCTCAGGAACAAAATGCATTTGATAAAGGGTAATTTAATGAGAAAGTTAGCATGGGGAACAACTGGGACTTGCATTTCCTGAGGACCCTCTGAGTCACAGGGTCGGACATTTCATGTTATCTCGGGGAGCAAGGGAAGCCCAACCCCATTATTCTCTTACTTTCCATTCTTGCTGACAATGTATTAGCCAGGTTTCCATCATCACCTTAAACATATAAAAATTATATACAATAAGTGTAATAACTATATAGAAATATATACAGGCAATAATTACAGTAACAAGTTCTAGTCCATTAGCATTTTACAAAGTCAGAGAAAATACCATATTATTTATTCTATCTTGGTGAATATAAAGTGTTGGACCTAATTCACTTTATGTCTAACTTGTCTACCAACCCCAAACTCTCTTTAGATGTCTCTTAACCTTATACTTTACACTTCCTTAGTGAGTTTCTTTTCTGAGTCTGGTAAACAAGGAAAACTATAACTATCTAGTCTTCAACTCCATCAAAGACCTGAGAAGGAAATAATACTACCTGGCTAAGTAGGAAGTGCAGGCAAGTGACTTCCAAAAAATGTGAGAAATGACAGAAACAGCTGGCTACCTGGACAGTCACCCAAGGTTCCTCTGCAATGTTGGGGCATCCGTGTTCTGCCTACAAGCCTAGAGTATCTGACAGACTATTCTGTGAAGCACGATATTCTGATGGACTCTCCAACCTTGTCTCAGCCAAGTTGGGCAGTTACTTTCTTTTGTGTCCTGCTTATACAATTTGGACAGCATACAGTCAGCAGTCAAGGAGGCAAGGGAAATTTTTTGTTCATGGAATAACTTTTGCCACAAGGAAAGTAAACTCCATATAGAGTATCTTCATTGCCCATCATCTTCTCTGAAGTAGATTGGTGCTGCCAGGAACAGACATGTCTCAATGATGACAAAAAAAGAACCTTACATTATTAAAATATCTGAAATGCCACATTCTGTAGATCTCTGAAGTATCTGAAGGTGACCTATCTATAATATATCTGTTTGACTTTGAAAATATAGCTAATATGACAAGTTTGATTGTAATAGGTAAATAACTACTAACCTGCTTTTTTATATTTTCCTATTATTTGGTAATAATAACTTTCAAGGACTAGAAATTTGCATTACCTTGTTAAATGAACTGTAAGCACAATATCTTGAACAAGATTAGAAATGCATGTACAATGTGTTCTAATAAAAATAATCTTAAATTTGTATTAGTATACAAAAATCCATATCAATGTAAAATATTTAAAATTAGTAGATGCATTTCTAGTTTAAAAGTAGATTCAATAATCTTCCTTTTATCCTATCATTTCTATAACATATATACATTATAACAAAAATAATCTCAATTTTGTATCAATATATAAAAACCCATACCAATGTAAAATATTTAAGAGTAGTAGTTGCGTTTTTGGTTTAAAAGTAGATTCAATAATTTACCCTTTTATCCTATCATATCTATACCCCCCTTATTTCTTATCAGAATAAGATCCCTGAATCTAGTCTCCTTTATTCAGCGTTTTCCCTGACCAATACCAATAATAACTTGTAACCAGCCCCCCAAACAATGACAAATACCCATAACCCATTTAATGACCACAAACTATCCACCCCACCTCTTGGACGTGTGGACATCATGTTCTTAAAATTACTTCCTGCTGTCTGGGGGCAATGGCATCCTTAGGGGACCATGAAAAACTGAGATAATTATCAAGTCCTGGGAGAACTAGCTGTATCATTTATCACCCAGTATCTGCATAATGGGAAAAGTGCAGGGCTTATCTCAAGTCCTGGCTAGAGTAGTCTATGAGGCTGGACCATCTCAGCTAGCCACCTTGAAATTGTCCTGAGCAGTTTGTAGTCCAAAGCCGATCTTTGAGTGTCTTTTGTCAGCTTAGTGGCATTACCACAGTCCTGTGAAATCATCATTGTGGGGACCCATCCTCCTTTTGGAGACTTCAAAGACTAGTGTTAGGCATGGTCATGATTCACTGCAGAAAACTTAAATATTTTGAATGTCAGATACAGCAGATCTTGAAGAGATTAAAAGAGCATAATTTGTTATGTATATGCAGAGTAATTCCTGGTTACCTGATAGAGTGATAGAGATTCAAACCTGAAGCCATGTACAGGAAGCTAGAAGAAGCCTTTTTCTAGAATTAGTAGCACTCTGTATGACCAGTGATAGCATGACAAAAAGTTTAATACTTATATTAATTTCATAAATTTTGAGATAATATTTATACCTTAAGAAAAGTTTTAAAAATTCAAAATAAAAGTAACAAATTATGAGATAATGGCAATAGAATAATTCCTTAATTTTGGTTTTTCTTATACCCCATATCAGGTGGTTCTTCTGATGTGAGACAGAGATTTTGGATTTTTCTTTAACAAGAATGCTTGGGTTCAGAGAAGAAGAAAGCCATGCTCCAACTGCAATGCCAGCTTTAATTTTTAATTGAATTGGGCTAAAAAGGCCATTAGCATTATATGTCTGTAGAGAACAACAGAAGCAAACATTTGGGAAGATTTAGAAAATTTTATCCTGTTTGAAATGTGATATACCAATAAGTAAATTTACTTTTTTTTTTGGACATTTTTTTTTCTGGAAGGTTTATCATTTTTCTTCAGATGTCTCATTTGTCTATTGGTCTTCAGATTTTTAGCTGGATGACTTCATTCTCCTGAAAGACAAAAACAAAATCCTGCCCAAACATTAACTTTTGAAGGTTCTCTTTTGGCAAGTTATATCTGATCAAATTTAAAATAATTGTTACTTTTAAAGTTGCTTGAGAGAGAATGATCGTGCTATTTGATTTACTATCATCTCTTCTAATTGACAGGTTTCTCGTGTTCAAATTGAATCTTTATCAATTTTGATCGTATCCATAGATTTTCTTCTCCTGTGAAAAGAAAAGTAAAACCTCTTTCCCAATATAACACATATCCTGGTTTCTATTCTGTGGTCAACACATCTGTAAAGTATACAGGCTGATTTAATTCAGTGGTTCTTTTCTATTATCCAGTGTCTCTCTGCAGGTGTAATTCCTTTCTCATTAGCATTTAGAAAATTCAAAGTTAATAAAGCACTGTGTAATCTATCTCTGGAGGCCTTTATTACTCATTTCTGTTTAGTAAGCCTATCTTTTAGAGTTCAATTTACATTTCAGCTTCCTATTGAGTGAGATTTCCTGATTCTTTCAATTTTGTTATTCTTATTTCTAGGTGAAAGATTTCTGTTTTCAATTATCTTTATCATGGGTCTATGTGTTGTCATTTTCACACATGTGTGGGTACCTGCAGAGGCAAGAAGGGAATGTTGGCTGGATCCTCTGGAGATGGAGGAGTTACAGGTAGTTGTCAGGTGTAATGTGGGTGCTAGGAACAGAATGTGGGTCCTCTGTAAGAGCAGCGCACATCCATATCTGCTGAGTCATCTCCTCAGCCTCAATTTTTCTGCCTTTAGGGGGAGGGTTGCTTGGATTATTGCTTTTTTTCCCCCTTTTCCCAGCACAAGAGGTTTGTTCATTTACTGTGTTGGGCATGATAGGTAGATGCTTTCCTAGCTTTCCTGGCAGATTATCAGGCCCTATGGTAGTGTTTTCTGTTGTTAGGATTTAGCTTTTTGAGGAGCCTCCATTTGGCTGCACTAGTGCACATTGACACCACCAGAGTGTAAGGACTCCCTCTGAACACATATGCCCCAGCTTTTCACTCTTACCCATCTCCTTGGTGACTGCCATTCTGGCACCGGTGAGATAGAGGCTAATGTTATTTTCTTTGTTTGTTTGCTTGCATTTTTCTGATGGCTGGTAATGCTGAACATTTTCCATATGTTTATAGGCCATGTGGATCCCATCTTTTGAGAACTGACTGTTCATTTTATTAGTCCCATTGTTGGTTGGGTTGTTTGATTTGATGTTATTTAGTATTTTGAGGTCTTT
The DNA here is from genome assembly GCA_004026605.1 of Ondatra zibethicus. Taxonomy (NCBI): domain Eukaryota; kingdom Metazoa; phylum Chordata; class Mammalia; order Rodentia; family Cricetidae; genus Ondatra; species Ondatra zibethicus. The sequence goes on along the minus strand of PVIU01032838.1, from coordinate 1,983 downwards.
ATAGCCTAGATCTGGTTCTCAACCAGTCGGTTTCATCCCCCTTGGACTCACATATATTCTATTTACACTACAATTCATAACAGTAGCAAAATTACAGTTATGTAGTAGCAACAGTGTAATTGTATAGTTGGGCGTCACCACATCATGTGGAACTATATTAAGGGTCACAGCACTAGGAAGGCTGAGAACTGGTCTAGATATTGATCTTCTTTTAGATGTATAGCTAGCAGAGAACTTTTCTGTACAGGCTGTCTCAGTCAGTTGTTTCCTTTGCTGTAAGATCCTTTTAAATATCTCAAGGTGATATGGGAAGTCCTTCTGTATATGTGTCGTTTTTATTGGTTAATGAATAAAGAAACTGCTTTGATCCTATAACTGGGCAGAACAGAGCTAGGCAGGGAAAACTAAACTGAATACTGGGAGAAAGAAGGTGGAGTCGGGGAGAAGCCATGAAGGCCTGTGAATTGACTGTGAGTGAGCTAAGTACAGAGAGACATTTCATTGTGTGGGCTGCTAAGCTAAACCAACATATATATTTTAAAGGTATTTTTAATTCAGAATTAGGATCTAAGGATTTGTTGCTTTGGAAAATAGGTTCTTCTTTTGTTTCCACAGAAGATGAGAACCTGTGGATTTCTTCCAGACTAATGTGGTTTGATGAACCAAGATCCCCCTGAAAGGTCACTGTGAACACCCCCAAAAATTACTTTGCCCAACAAAAAGCAGGAAGTAGTTTGGAAAAAACTACATCCAAATTCCCTAAATGATTGTTTATAAATGTTTGTTTACATTTAAAAGGGGATATACTATAGAGATTTGCTTTGGTATGGATCTCAGTTTATTGATACAAATTTTAGGTCAATTTTGTCATATGTATATTTCTGCTCTTGATTAAGGTATTGTGTTTGTGCAGCTCATTTAAAAATGTAATGTATAATTAAGAAATATAGGTTAATAGTCAAGCTTGTAGTCAGGTTGGTTAGGTTTTCTAGATATAACAAAGATAAATTTCAGATAGATAGATATTCTTCAAACCTTTCAAAGACTAACAAAATATGACATTTAAAATGTTTTAAAAACTTAGGACTTTTCATGACAATGAGACACATCTGCTCCTGGCAACACCAATCTTCTTCAAGAGGACGAGGGCATTGAAAAGGTTCCTAACGGAGTTTGTTAACCATTTGGACAGGAAATTGCTCTTGCCTGGAATGTTTGGTGGGACTTACAGGACCTACAGAAAAATGATTGCTGAACTTGCCTAAAGGTGAGATGGTCCTTCGGTGTTCCTGCTTCATGAAAGGGTCTGCCAGACATTCCACAGTACACAGAAAAAAGTGACTGACAAACTGCCAATATAGGCAGAACCATCTTTGAAATTTCACGCTTTGTGAAAAAGTTTGCCAGATACTATGGGGCCTGTAGGCTAAAGATGGATGCCTAGAAGAATGTTACAGAAGAACTTTGGATGATTGTCCAGGCTGCAAGATGTCTCTTTCAATTCTAGAGCTTTGGAAGTTGCTTACAATGTACTTCCTATTTACATAGATAATATTATATTCTTCTGGAGTCTTTGCTGGAGTTGAAGGATAGTTATAATAATAGTTTTCCTTAGTTATGATCTAAGATAAAGTAGATATAAATTATAACTATAATTCTTGCTTGATAGCTGTTTTATTATATGTAATTTTACTATGTTAAAGTTAAAACCTTCCTTTTAATTTAAACAGAAAAGGGGTGATGATGTGGGAAGTCCTTTTGTATATGTGTTCCTTTTCTTGGTTAATGAATAAAGAAACTGCTTTGAGCCTATAGCAGGGTAGAACAGAGCTAGGCATCGAAAATCAAACTGAATGCTGGGAGAAAGAAGGCAGAGTCAGGGAGAAGCTATGTAGCCCTGCCGGAGACAGACACTGGAAAGAACCTTGCCAGTTAGTCACAGCCTTGTGGTGATACTAAGTTAAATTAAGATGTAAGAGATAG
>PVIU01032837.1:0-13065 GCA_004026605.1 Ondatra zibethicus | reverse complement strand
AGCCTTATAAGTTCTGCTTATTGTTTGTATCAAAAAATAGATCATCTGGCCACAGGATTATCTAACCATGTTCAATTCAACAAGATAGAGATACCCTTTAAGAGGGCAATAAAGATAAACTCCACTCTGAGCTCATATGCCTCATGGTTTATAGGTTCTCTACAGGATTATTATAGCTTAGTTTTGACAGGCTACAGTGGAGAGGCATAGATCCTTTACCTAATACACAGCTTTAAAATTTAATGGCAATTCTTGCCAACATCAGACTTGAGTTAAATAATAAACAAAAAGATTGAATAGCAGCTTTACTGGCTTCAGAGTGATGATGAAATTCCAGGCCCAGAATGCTACGACTAGATATTGGAGATTTTTAAGGGATGAGTCTAGATTGCCTGCTTTCATACGTCACCCTTACTTAGTTCCTTTGATGGATATGCTTATAGATTAGTTAGTAAATATTTGAAATGCATAGTGAATATGTTTCATGTTATAAAACTTTTAAAAGCTTCACATGTAGAAACAGAGGCAAAATTTCTGTGACTTCTCCAGAAGTAGAGGAGTGGAAAAGAAAGGAAAGTCAAGTACTTTCTCTTAGTTTTAATTTATGGTAGCTCAGTTTTCAGATAATAGGGTATATTTTATTTTCTTCTAAAGAACAAAAAGTAATATATCTAAGAATAATCAAGAAATTTATCATAATTCTTAATTAAGAAGTCTTTAACTTGACATTTGTGAAGTTAATCTCTTATATTGGTATATACAAGATTTAATGCTTTCCAGATTTAATGCCTAATTTTTTAATATAGAGTTATATTTATCCTCATAGAAATGCTTTAAAATACAGAGACATCTGTACAGTTGAGGATACCACAGACAAAAATCCAGATGGGAGTGCTGAATTATATAATTCAGTAGGTATGTTTACCAGGCCAGCAAAGTGATTATTGTGAAACTAAGGAAACTAAGTGCTCATTAAAAATTGAGACAAGCAAACAGAATAAATGATTCAAGTGACTACGCATGAACACAAATTCATGAATGAATAAAAGGACAATTAGAGTAGTCTAGTTTTTCCATGAAACGTTAAAAAGTAAATTAATGTTCTATTATATATAAAATAACTCCAATATATACACTTCTGAAATTTTGCTTTTAAGTACTTTACATTTTACTCTGAAATATTAATATACTAGTTATGTCATCAGATTGATATCTAACAACATACAATTTGTGGTTTGCTATAAAATGCTTTTAAAGCATTTAAATTTGAGTTCATAAATAAAATGCTTCATTTTTGGCCCTGTGGATTCCCAAAATCTATGTGATCTAGGCCATAATTTGTCATCAGTACACAATAACTAATTTCTTACACATTGATATTGTTGGAAAGGGCATTCAGGAAGAGCATATGACATGTTTAAGAGGCACACATTTAAGTAAGTGTCTCAGTACATGCTTATTTCTGGTAGAAATACAGAGATATGACTTCTTTATTATTAGGGCATCAGTTATAGCAAACAATAGCAGACCATTGGCAATAATTGGGGAAAATTATATTAAGAAAAGATGAAATTGATGTTTAGACTAGAGTGTAGAAATAATTCTGCTCTTCAAGGATGCTATTAAATTGCTGATCAGATTAGTCCTGGAGTTTTGTTTGCCAGCTTTATGAATTAAGATACATTTTTTGGGGTGTTTTGGCTATTCTAAGGTACAATTTTTATCATTATTCTTGGTTTGTGTTGGTCAAGGTTCTCTTGTGAAAAAAGCCTAAGGAATTGAGAATGAAATTTTACTGTAACACATTGATTCACCCAGTATGGAAGTTGATAAGGCAGATGATCTATAGGGTAATGATCCACAAAGGAAGTTGGTTAATATTCCAGTCTGATTCTGAAACCTGAGACACGGGAATAATGATAGCCAAAAGCACAGCCCATGGGAAAGTTAAGAATATTACACTTCAATGCTTACTCTGAGCACAGGGAATTTAGCCTCCTTTTTTATTTGATGAGTAGTCACATAAACACCTACTTTATTTTGTCCATCAATACAAATACTAAAAGAGCCTTCTGGAGACCGTCTAATAGACACATACAAAAGCATATGTGTAAAAGATATGTGTATTTTCAATGGTTCAACCCTGTTACAATATAAAATCTACTAGGATAATTTTAAAGCAGAATGTTATAGGATGTGTTTTAATTATAAAAATATTCCAGCTAATATTTTATTTATAAGAAAATCAGAAAATACTCAAGTAAAAATACATATGACTAAATCACATTATTTTTAATGTAATCCTTTACCACACAGCTTTGTTTCTAGTAGTCACATTTTAATCAAAGATCCCACCTAGAAAAAGTCTTCTCCTTGGATGTCCTCAGTTTTTTGATTCGTCAGTGATTTCGTCCTTAGAAGGATTACTTATTTGGCTGCTTATTAATCCCTTTATTGACAAGGTCTCTCTTCACACTTGAGACTAGTTCCCATATATTCCTGCAGATCTCTGCTCCTACCCTGACACTGTCCTGGTGGATCCATAAGCTTTGTGTAGAGACAAATTTTTCCTCAAATAAAGGTAAGTTATCATTAGCATAATGTATTTACCACTACATTGTTGTGTGAAAAATCAAGTACATCCAAGGGAATACCTTTGATTGTATTTTAATACTCAACTATAAGAGTTTTGCAATCATGAAAGAACATTATCTTTAATCAATTCTCTGTGTATGGGAGGGGTGGTTTTCACAAGGGTACATTTTCCCTGGAGATCCCTTGATTCATCTGTCATACTGAGCACATTATTCTACTGCTTGCTCTTTCAATTTCCTCATGGCACATACAAAGATAATATTTTTGAAAAGATGTAAAACATGAGAAAATAAAAGTTTTTATTGTTGTTCTGGGATAATGACACTTTAACTTTAGATATTCCTGTGTTCTAGTCCAAGAAATTAGAAAATGGGAACTAGTAAGGTCTTTGTTAATAGTAAGCTGAGTTTTGATTAGTATTTTTATTTTAATCTATTGACATTAATCTCCTGAAGTTGGTAAATAAAGTACATTCTGACATTAGTCAAGTGTGGTCTGCATTCACAGGTATTACATCTGCAGTTAGAAAATTTTTGGAAAAATTGCATCTATAGAGAATATGTAGAGACTATTTTTCTTGCCATTGTTCCATAAATAATGTAATACTGCAATTATTTGTATTAAACTTGAACTGTATTATTATAATCTAAATATGATTTAAGATCATCATAGTGAGCTTTTGGGTATCAGAAGCTGGAATCCATTCTTCCCAACTGTCATTAGGTTCAAAGGTTCAAACCCAGGCTGTCAGGCTTGGGGGCAGGCAATTTAACCACTGAGCCATCTTGCTGGCCCATTATAAAAGGCACCAAACATTTCCAGACCTTAGTTTTAGGGACTTAGAAGGGTGGCAAACATGGAACCATCTGCGTTCAAGTATACTGGATTGATTAATGACTTTTTTCATAATTTAAGATGGGTTTCATATTTCTTTCTACATTCATATTTATATGCAGTTAAATAGTGTGTAGATATTATATTATAGACATAAGTATTCCTTCAAGTTTAAAATATATAAAGTTCAGGAGTTTCTTATTTATTTAAGTAATATATAAAATATAAAATGGATATCTACCTTGAGTAGATACACATCATCCTGGATAAATTGGAACAGCCTACTTTAAAAAAACTGTACAATAGCAGAGTCATTTAAATACCTTTCTTGTTTTCTTTCTTTCCTTCTTTAATTCTTTTTATGAATGCAAATATTAACCTTTTACTTTCAAGATATATCAAATATGTGAACGTTTTCTTTCACTTTATTTTTCCCTTTTATTAAAAATACTGACATTGGACTATATATTCAGTTTTTAGTTTTATTTTTTGTTTTTTATTGCAGAATTTCTTCCAAACTATCTCACATACCCTCTCTTGTTCTTTTTGAAGCTCTTGGTATTTGGGTCACTAATTCATGTGCTTTTTATTCCTAGGGAAAACTATTCTACCACTCTCAGAATTCTATAATTGGCTGTACAAACTTGCTCTCCCATCAACCGTACAGGAGTGTTCCCATTACATCACATCCTCTCCAACATAAGCAGTCATAGGCATTTTCTAGCTTAGATATTCTGGCAGGTGTAAGATGGTATCTCAGTGTCATTTTGATTTGCATTTCCCTGATGGCTAAGGAGGTTGAGCAACTCTTTAAGGTTCTTTTGGCCATTTGCAATTCTTCTACTGAGAATTCTCTCTTTTGGTCTGCACACCATTTTTGATTGGATTATTTGGTATTTTGATGTGTAGTTTCTTGAGTTCATTTTTTTATTTTGAAGATCAGTCCTTGGTCTGATGTGGGGTTAGCAAAGATTTTTTTTCTCCTTCTGTAGGCTGCCGTTTTGACTTATTGACTGTGCCCTTTGCCTTACAGAAGTTTCTCAGTTTCAGGATTTCCCATTTATTTGTTGTTGCTCTCATTGTCTATACTACTGGTGTTATATTTAGGAAGTGGTCTCCTGTGCCCACACATTCAAGGATACTTAGCACTTTATCTTCAATGAGGTTCAGTGTGACTTGATTTATGTTGGGGTCTTTGATCCATTTGGACTTGAGTTTTGTGCATCGGGATATATATGGATCTATTTGCTTGCATTTTTCTACGTGTCAACATCAAGTTATGCCAACACCATTTGTCAAAGTTGCTTTCTTTTTTCCATTGTATAATTTTAGCTTCTTTGTCAAAAATCAGGTGTTCATAGTTCTATGGATTAATACCAGGGTCTTTAATATGATTCCATTGATCCATCTGTCTGTTTTTATGCTGATACCAAGCTGTTTTCATTGCTAGAGCTCTATAGCAGAGTTTGAAGTCATGGATTGCGATGCCTCCAGAGGTTCCTTTCTTGTACAGTATGGTTGTGGCTATCTTGGGTTTTTCGCTTTTCCTTAAGAAATTGAATATTGGTTTTTTTAGAGGTCTGTGAAGAATTTTGTTTGGATTTTGATGGGGATTGCAATCTGGCATTAAGTAAATTCTCAGGAATTCACAAGAATGACCTCAGCTAAGACCCTAAGCAATAGTGGAGAGGGTCTCTGAACTGGCCTCCCCCTATAATCAGATTGATGACTACCTTAATTGTCATCATAGAACCTTCATTAACCAGCTGATGGAAGCAAATGCAGAGAACCACAGCTAAGCACTGGGCTGAGCTTTTGTAGACCAGTTCAAAAGAGGGAGAAGAGATAATATGAGCAAAGGAATCATGACCATAATGGGGATACCCACAGAAACAGCTGACCTTAATTATTGAGAACTCACTGACTTTGGAATGAAAGTAGGGGAACCTGCACAGAACCAAACCAGGACCACAGAATGTGTGTGACAGTGTGTGGTCTGGGCAGTCTGTGGGGCCAGTGGCAGTGGGATCAGAATTTATTCCTAGTGCTTGAAATGGTGTTTTGGAACTCCTTCATTTTGGTGGGTTACGTTGCTCTGCCTAGATTCGGTGGAGGAGAGCCCCAGTCCTGCATCAAAGTGATGTATTAGAATTTGTTGAGTCCACTTGGGAAGCCTTACCCTCTCTGAGGAACGACTGGGGGGCTGGGGTTGGGAGAAGGTGGGGTAAGCAGGATGAGGGGAGGGCGTGGGAACTAGAATATGTATGTAAACTGAGAAACGATTGTTTTAAAAATAAATTTAATTAAAAATAAATTATAATTTAAATTTAAAAAGGATTATTTTATTGACTTTTGTTGTTGTTGTTTATGTTTTGGTCTCCCAAAGTCTCTAGAATATCCTCCCTCTGGTTCTTGACCATTTAGGCACTGCCAGGAATGGGCTCCAGCATGTCTTTCAGGCATGACAACATGTAGGTTGAAGGTTTGGCAGCAGGGTTAATGTCAGTCCTACTGCCAGAAGCCTTGCCTGGTTATAGAACATGGCCAGTCTAGGCTCCCTATCTTTCATTGCCAAGGGACTTGCTAGGGTCACTCTCTCATAGATTCCAGGCAGGGGTAGAAGGGAGGGAGGAAGGGAGGGGGAAAGAGAGAGAGAGATGGAGAACTTGGAGAGATGACTGGAAGTGGGAGACATTGGGGGCAGTTGATACAGAAATTGAGCACAGTGTTAACTCCCTGGTAAATCTGTGCATTTTAATTCCCATGACCTGTCCTATGATATGGGATCCCCTCTGTATGCTGTGAATAGTATTGGTGAAAAAAGAAATTGCTTTGGCCTGTTGATAGGGCAGAGAAGATCTATGCAGGGAAAACTAAACTAAATGCTGGGAGAAAGGAGGCAGAGTCAGAGAGAAACTATGTAGCTCTGCTGGAGATAGACGCCGAAACTTTACCCAGTAAGCCACAGCTTCATGGCGATACACATATTAATGGAGATGGGTTAAATTAAGATATAAGAGTTAGCCAATGAGAAGCTAGAGCTAATGGGCCAAGCAGCGATTTAATTAATACAGTTTCTGTGTGGTTATTTCAGGGCTGAGCAGTCAGGAACAAATAAGGGGCCTTCTTACTACAGTCCTATATCCTGGAAATGACTACTCTGTCATTAAGACTTCAACATCCTATTGTGTAGTTTATAACTTTTGTGTAATTGACTTTTCCTCCAGTAGTTCCTTAGTACTATGCAAGTCAGTTGTCTGTTGTGATGCTCAGAAGTTTATGAGCATGATTGTGCTCACAAAGCCATATAAACCAAATGCCAGTCCATTATTGATCACTAGTGACTTAACTATCCTAGACTAACACCAAAGCATGAGTTGAGTAGTTAAAAATAAATTATGATGGCAGTCTTTTCAGACTAATGGAAAGTGTTGAAAACTTTCTCATTGATTTTATTAAAACCAATATACTCTGGGGTTTTGCTACAATGACCATTTATTTGTTCTGTGTGTTTTCCTATGTATTTTCAGTTGACATGCAAGAAGACAGCTTTTAAGTATACTAAACTTTATATCTCTATACTAATCTAGTGGATCTTTAAAATTTTTAATGTTAAATAATAGATTTCTTATCTTGTTATACATTATTGCAAGTTTGTTGTATGTGAATATTGAGACCAAGGAATATCAACCTTAGTCAAATTATATTGACCTTTCTTGATTAAACTCAACTATTAAAAATCTTTCATTTTCAAATTTTCTTATATTTGGCATATAGTTTTGTTTGAGAGACTTTTCAGTAATGTTTTATATACATTTTATTTATTACCAAAGAAATTATTGGAAACATTGTGGAGAAACAATTTTAGATTCTATATTGAGCACAAAAATGAGGAGTTAAGAATGGGTGGAAGTAATTATTTTAAGTAATTTTTAAAGTAATTATTTTAGTAGTTGTCAGGTACAAATACGAAGGGCAGGAGAAAGAATTTTCAGTATGTGCAAAAAGATTCTGGATTCCTAATTAACATTAAAGCTGCCTCATCAGAAAATGAGCATTAATATTCCCCAGGATAACTGGTAACCTGTGTAACATAGAAAATGAGCATTAATACTCCCCAGGATAACTGGTAAGCTGTGTAACATGATTTCTCACCTGCTCTCCTTTCTCTCCTTTTCTCTGTTCACAGTAGTTTATGCCCTGTCTTCCTCCTTTCCCACTGACTGCCATCATCATTTATTATGTACTTACTACAGACCACACTGAAAACAGTTAATAAGTTTATTTTATTTCATCTTTAGCATAAATCTATGAGACAAATTGCATTTCATTTTAGTTTGTACACAGAATTTTATGTTTTACAAGCTATGCTGAAGATATTTGTGTATGACTTTATTTCTACATTATATATTTGTAACTTATAACTGATATTTTCAACCCATTTCAACATAACCTGATGATGTGTGAAAAACATCAGTTAACCCTATATGAATTATGTAGGGTTAAATGAATTATATAGGGATAATTGATGGCCACAATATTTCATTACATTGCCCACAAGGAAATATTGGGAAGAAATAGGCACTCTTCTTTTTCTATTACTTAACTTCTCAAACCCTGTTCTGTTTATAACTTCATGAAGTAAAGAAAGCCATGCATAGGTTTATTGTAACACCTATTTATTCTAATTTTAAGTTCATTTTTAAGAGACAATATTGATCATCAAGCAAAATTTCCATATTAAATATTTTTTTAAAATTTACAAAATCTTTAAGTAAGTATTAAGTACATCAGCAGTCAGAACAGGAAAGGCTGCCTTATCAGATGGAACAGAACCTCCACCGTTCAGGTGTTGTTATTTCTTTCAGTCTGTCTATTGTGGGGCTGTTTCAAATCTCAAACCAGAGAGAAAAAAATTAAGCATGTAGATAGGATGTGGATATAAATTCTGTTCCCTATCTTAGAAGCTAAGGGCAGTAGATGGCTGCAGGGAGGAGAAGAGTGATTTTGACCCTTGGTATGTAAGTCGCCGCCACTAGAAGATAACACATCCAACAGTATACGGGCAGAGTGCGTTGTTTAAGAAAGTCACAAAGCTGGGTGTGTGGACAAGGCAGTGAATCTCAGAGGTTTTTGTGGAGAAAGGTGAATACAAATAAAATATATTTTACAAAATTCACAAAAAAATAATATAGAAAAAAAACACAAATGATGACTAAATTGTAGGGAGTGGTTATTCATAACACCTAGTTATAGCTAGGCATGAAAATGGCGTTAAGAAATGTGAGCATATGAAGGAAAATGCCTCATACATAGAAGAAATGAAGAAACCATTACAGCATAGGAGATGGAGCAGGAAGACGGAGATGTGCAGGAAGAGGGAGATGTGCAGGAAGAGGAGGGAGATGTGCAGGAAGCACAGGTTATAAGCACAGGTTACAAGGCAAACAGGTCATTCCACTGAGTTTCGATTTTCAACGAAAAAGATTATAAACTTCCAGGCGTTCCAACATGAGAATGATAAAATAGGATGAAAATATCTAACTATCTTTCTTAGAGTTACTTTAGAATGAAATTTTTGATTTTTTGAGTCACATGTATAAGGTAACATATATGATAATTAAGATAACCTAGAAAATGAATGCATTGGGTGCTTGGGGCTACTTACTTAACCCCTGTTTTCTCTTCTGAATTAGACACAGCCTGTTGTGAAATGAGTGTGCTATCGGTAACTAAAGGGCTAATTTTGCTCCCGCTACAGCAATAAGGACAATCATTCATTAATGCGTGAAATCTCAAAGTAAAAGCAGGCAGTGTGGAAAGATAGAAATGGGTAGTATGGAAGTCATGAGGAAGACTGGAGCATGTTTTCTACCAAAATATTCCAGTCAGTGTTGGTCTTCTGGTCTGCTTCTCATGCCAGAGGATAATTCATGCCTTTCTCACCTGTCATTTCTTTCCAGAAGAAAGGGCTCTAGTGTTGCTCAGTCATGTCATCTCATGGAAAACTGTGGTCAGAGTGTTCTTAAATGATCTCATTTCAGTTGAAACTGGAATTGCACTTACACTAAATACATGTAAAGTATCTTCACAAATAATAGGCTCTGATTTAATATTGCAGCAGAAGTTTATAGCTTGTAACTTTATACCCAGAAAAGCAGAGGAACAAAACAATTAGATTCAGCTGAAACTAGTAGATGCCGTTTGAGAAATGATGCAACTCCCAGTTTCCCTAGAAGCTTCCACCTAGGGTTTTATGTCTTTTCCAGTGTGAGGTCTCATCCAGCAAGGAGCTGTTTAGAAGAGCAGAACTTTAGGCTGTACTCATTATGTACCCATTATGTTGAAATTTACTTTATAAATATCCCCATGTGATATTTTTGCTTAAAACTGAGGATCATTGATTGGAAACTAAGTAGAACTTTCATTACTGAGATATGTTCAAAAGGGTTTTGCATCATAAACAAAACAATGCTGTTAAAAGCAGGAGACAACACCGAGTGACTTGAATATTTGATGACATTTCAAAACATCAACGGCAGAAGTATATGAAAAACAAATTTCCAAGCCTTGTTTTGAAACCTATGCATTGTTTCACACATGTGGCATAATAATTTAATTGGTAAGTCTTACTTTCTGTTGGTACATAATGAAAATCTTAAAATATCTCTACACTGAGGACATTGAATCATAATCTTGACATCAATCTGCATAGGATAAAACAGACACAGGAAAAGAGATTACATGAATGCATTTTAACTACACTACAAATAAGATGATTAAATACTAACAAAAGAAATGTCCTTCCCTGACAAATATCGGAAGATTTTGTAGAAGACAATTAAACAATCTCCAATGCATGTCAAGTATTATTGGATAAATAGTCACTTTGCTGGGTTTCTGTAAGGAGCATTTATATTTAAGTCAAGTAAAATGATTATCTTTTTAAATAAAAGCATGCATATTATTTGGACAAAATCATGATGTGTAGAAAGCCGATTAGGAAACAGACATAATCTATAAAGAGCACAAAATTGGAGGAATCACTTATTTGAATAATGTGTGGAACTCATTTAGATTTTAAATGACTAAATCTGAACCTATATTTAACACTCTTAATATGCCAAGATGCTGAGACTTCTTGAAGTCATGGACCCTGGGGGAAACCTATTTTTCTCTTAAATTAACATGGATCATTCACCCCTTCTCAAGAGAAGCCTGGTACAACAGATGTTAATTAACACAGAGACCTATAACAGGATAACGTGTAGAAAGTAAGAAATCTTGGAATGCTCAGACCTAAGTAGAATACCTATATCATACCTCTGTTCTTAGTGCTCATACATCTATGTGGAATGGGGGCAAAGACATTTTAAGATCCAGAATTGATGTAATGAGTGACTTCAAGTGAACAACATTTTCCACAGAGAACAGGGAAAGGCACATACAAACTCACAAGCACTGTGATAGTTCCCTCATGGCCTACACAAGCTCAAGTCAAACAAAATCCTGGTATGAAGCGAAACACATTTTAAGCATAGGTATGTGCCAATACTGGAAGGATCAAAAAAGTGATTGTGTAAAAAAGGAAAATATCGCGGCATGCCCCTGATTTATGATCTAAACAAAGGCCTCTATAGTGTGTAGGATCTATATCCAGTTCATTTATCTAGCTAAGAAACACAAAGGTGTTTAGTTTGGGACTTTGTGATGTTCTCATGAGCAGAAGTGAGAGCAAATGAAACCTTACATTATTGTAACTTCATACATTTTTGCTGTATGAAATTATGTAGAATAAATTTCTAAACATATTCAGGGATCTGTATGTACCTTCTTCCTCCTCATACTGAGGCACTCAGAAAAAATCTCAGTAGTTTGGGAAAAAAGAAACAGAGACTGAGTCCATCTTTCTTTTTCTCCAGAGGACCTTTAAAGAAGAGCCATTTTTTATTAGTCACAAGTGCTGAAAGTGTTGTCTGTCTTTCTGCTTCTTTCAATAAGTATTCCAACATGTCAGATTTTGTGATTAGACTTTTCAGTAATTCAAAGAATATTCTTTATGGTATAGATAAAAATTAATTTCCTTGGAAATATTTTTGTCTCAAATTCTTTCTTTTAATTTAAGATTGAATGGTTAAAATGCACCTTACTGATAAAGAATAAAAAGAAACTATAAAAGGTTTAATTTTATACAATCATAACATGAATTTCAATTTCTCTTGCTTTAAAATATACTGTGGACACTTAAACTAAATCACTAAGTATGTCTACATAATTAAACTAGGTATATTTAATTAAAACCATATCCAACATCTATTAATATGTTGAGTTAATTGGGTAATAGTTCATTTTTTCCTCAATATAAAGTTAAAGGATTTTAACTTATTGTATTTTTGGTATGGCATGTTTAATTTGCAGTACTTTGTTGAAGAAGAGAAAACAAAATTGTTCAAAATGCAATAAATTATAAATAGAATTTTTCTTCTCATTGACTTCTCAAGTAAGTAGAAATAGTTACTTTTACAATTACTTCTTGGAGTCTTGGTAAAATGAAGTGACTTTTATAGGTATATAGGTCACAAATTTAGAAAATAACGACCTTGTAATTATCACGTCCAGAGATCAAGTGTTTACTTTTACTTAGACAGCTTGAGTGGTTCAATAAGCACCTATTCTACAAATTTTGTCACTAACATGGCATGAAAATCTTATTTCCTATAGTTTTATTAAAACTGAACACTTTAAAATTACATCTATGTTTATGAAATCACTTTCTAAATTTAAGATATACAAGAAATGAAAGAAATATTTTAAAGCTTGGAGCTCATAAATTCTTTTTAAACACCAGGTATTATTATTTCTTGAAAAAATAAACTTTTCAATCTTCAAAATAATGTTCTTTCAAATAATGCTAAAGAATAAATATTTTCATGACCCTTTTCAAAATTTTTGATGATTATAATAACAGTAAAATTTTGAGATAGTATTTTGATCATGTCATAAACAAAACAGATATGTAATAAGAGTCAGATTCGCAACTAGATACTTTTCGTGTCATGTCTCTTAAACTGCTTCTAGGCAACTCTGGTGGTTTCTGCTAACCTGATCTCAGGGTCATGTTTGCTGCTTGTACTGTCTGGCAGCTGTTTTCTTTGTAGCATTGTCTATCTTTGAATGACTCTTAGCAGTTCCCATGGTTTATACTTGGAAGAGAGGGCCTAATAAATCTAGTAAGTTTTAGGGGCTTCCTAAAGCTATTCTGAGTGGTTTATTTTCTGGATTTTGGTACTTTTTTGCAGGATTGAATGTTTTAGTGTTGGAGGGAACTGCTATGAAGCAAATGATCTCTTTTATTTGCAGGCTTTCAAATTCAAGTTTAGAAAAATAATTCATTTCTTTCAAATCCATCATTAACAAAGAATGCTTGAAATGAAGTTAAATATCTCTCCCAGAATTTATCATATTGATTTTACTTCTTACTATTACAATTTTTCAAATTAAGAAAGAACTCATCTTTGAATAGTATTTGACAATTTTCGAGATATCAAGCAATACCAAAAGAATTCATGAATAGGATTTTTAAATGTTTTATTCAACATTGTTTGTTTGGTACCTAGAAAGTGTTTTGCTTGAAAA
>PVIU01032836.1:0-13112 GCA_004026605.1 Ondatra zibethicus | reverse complement strand
ATCCTGCAGCAAAACAATCTCAAGCCTGGAGCTACATCCTCAGAGAGAGGCAGACATCTAAGTTTGCATAGGCTGCCTTATCAAGGAACCCAAGAGTAGGTAACTTGTGAATAATGAAAGCACACTGTTCTCAGTTCTGGATAATGAGAAGCATGAATTTGACAGACTAGCAGGTTCAGATCCTCATAGAAGGAACCTTGTCAATATGCCTTCACATGTTCCAAAGGACAAACAGATTTCCTCAAGCTTCACTAATGCTGTTCATGAGGGCTACATTGTCTTAAGGCTACATCTTCAATAGTATCACATTGAGGATTAGGTTGCTGCATATAGACTTTGGAAGTGCACATACATTTTGAGAATGACAGGACAAGGTGGAAAGTAGCATAATGGTGGAGTGAGAAATTCATGTCAAAAATAGCCTCATGGTAGCCATGCCTAAGCGAGGAATAGGGAAAGGTCTCTTTGACCATTTGTCAAGAAGCTTCCCATCTTCCGATGTTCCTGAGAGGAACATGGGGCATTCTAATACTTTAGTCGCATGAGCCTTGTCTTTGTGCCTAGTGTTCAGTGTTATACAAGGTCACCTGGGTGTCACAGTAGAGAACTTTTGAATCTCAGACATGTCACTATCACTTTCCTGAGGGCCTTGACAATTGTAGTTTACTTTCCTAGAATATTCTCCAAATAATATGCACAACCGTTCTTGTTACCTCCTTTAAATGGAGCTCAACTGTTACTTCCCAGTGAGCCCTTAGCACAGTCAATGTCCAGCTGTCATTTCTACGCTATTCAGACCACCTTTCTACTTGGTCTTCCCCCACAGGCCTGGCACCATTACACACATTGGCACAGGTCAGAGATCCGAAGAAATATGTATTCGACATAGACTTCCAACTTTTCCACTCTCATTGTCTGTTTCGGGCTCTGAAGTGAGGGTGACTTTCACGTGGCAATGCTGCACCTGCATTGGAGAAGAGACCCCTAAACATATGCAGGACTTAGACAGATGTGAGTCCAAAAGGGATTTAGGAGAGGTGAAATGTGAGCAAGTGCACTCTCGCCACTTTATTCTGCCCGTAGTTTACTTTTAAGGAGAAAAATGGACAGAAATGTGATGATAAAATTAATGACTGTAATACATTAATTAATTATTTTAAGTAGAAAAGCAAGCACTGCATCACAGCTCAGCTGGCAGCTCAGCTTAATTGGTGGGTCATGAAATTGTTGTCACCTTAGATTTTATGACCTATGCTGTGCTTATTTACTAAAGTGTCACCTGTCTTCTTTGTTGTGACGGCCCTGAAGGCACAGTCTTCAGTGTTCTTGGCCTATTGCTATGTCCTCAGCATCATGAGCACACCTGTACTTTGTGGAGGCTCAAGAGACACAGGTGTGAGATACCTTACCTTGATCCAACTAATTCCAGACAGAAAGGACAGACTCAAGGACTTCCGGGAGGCTACTATGACTTCACCTTGTTATAGGATCTGTCAAGTCTATCACCAGCCTCCTCACTCTTAAAGTTGCCATTTTTGACAATCGGAAGTTCATTTAGTTTTCTTTGTATTTTATTTGTTTGCTATCCAAGGCAGTGTTGAAGTCTTTGTTATATTTCTGTCTCAAGTTCTAATATGCTGAAATCACAAGTGTATACCAAAGGGCAGAGAATTCTGATGGGTCAGATAGGAAAGGAATATGTTTGCAAGAGACAGAAACAAGAGAAAGAGAGAGAGAGAGAGAGAGAGAGAGAGAGAGAGAGAGAGAGAGAGAGAGATACAGGGAGACTGGCAAGGGGGGGACTGAGACCGATGAAGCTAGAGCAATAGTTGTGGAAGTTTGGTTCTCCCAGAATCCTACATCTAAGTCACTGGACACACTGGGTGCTGCATGCAGAGTTCTAATTCCCCTAGAATTACTGGTCCTATACAACATACAAATGAAGACATGAGAATAGTATGATTGAAAGGAACCCAGATGGATTCTGTGCATTATAGTGTGTGGCAAGTGCTAGTTAGTGGCTTTTTTTTATCTTCAAACAGAAAAGTTTGCTAAAAGGATAATGATCATCCAGTGAAAGGCAGTATCACTGAAGAAACATCTTTTTATCTTTTTTTTTTTTTTCGAGACAGGGTTTCTCTGTGTAGCTTTGGAGCCTGTCCTGGAACTCACTGTGTAGACTAGGCTATCCTTGAACTCACAGAGATCTACCTGTCTCTGCCTCCCGAATGCTGGGATTAAACGCATGTGCCACTACTGCCTGGCAACTTCTTCCCTGTTTTGGAAGGGCCAGCCTCCAGCTCTTGGTCATTCACTGATATCCCTGAAGTCTCAGGGCCCTGCACCCTAGGATGAAGTCTTCCAAGGAATACTATAGGCTATTTGCGTTGAAGAAATGGTTGAAAGGCTGTACAGTAGGAGTTGAGTGATGCAGAAGCTGAACTAACAACACAAGCCCCTCAATCTCTACATCCTGGCTTCTTGAGCCTGTTTATCCTCCTAGTGTTTGTCAAGAGAAGTTCAGAGATCATTGGTACCAAGGCAGGCAGTGAATGAAAGTAGAAAGTCCCAGCCCTGCACTAACATGAAGACTTCCAGGCTTAGTTGAAGACTGAGATAACCAGAAGAATTAAAGATTCCATTGTATCTTCCACTCAGAATGGAAGAAGGCAGACACTTTGATTTACTCATAGTAGGTACTGAATTAGATGTGCGGGGTTTCTACCTCTTGGCTGTTGGAAATAGTGCTGCAGTAAATATGAAAGCACAGGTAGCTCCTTTCAGTGTATACTCAGTATCATTATATGCTGTAGAAGATATGACAATTCTATTTTCAATCTTTGGAGCAACTTCTACATTGATTCATTAATGACTGTACTAATTTATATTTCCTCCACAGCATACAAGGGGTCCATTTTTTCCCTGTCCTTGTCAAAACTTATCAGGACTATGATGTATACACACAATGAAATATTAATTTGTCATAAAAATAAGAAAATCCTGCCATTTGCAACATAAGGCATCACCTAAGGGAGTCATGCTAAGTGTAAATTCAGTCAGGCACAGAAATAAAAGAATCACAGGCTTTCACTTCTATGTGGAAACTAAAGAAATCAAACTCACAGAACCCCCTAGAGTGTAAAATGGTGATACTATGGGTTAAGGTGTCAGAGGTGATGAGAATGAGGAGATTCTGTCAAAGGGCATAAGATCTCCCCACAACATAATATTTTATTGAACCCCAATTTCTCTCTATGAGATTTTATTAATCATGCAGAAGAAGAAGAAGAAGAAGAGGAGGAGGAGGAGGAGGAAGAGGAGGAGGAGGAGGAGGAGGAGGAGGAGGAGGTTCAGAGGAAAGGCTGAAGAAGGATTGAGAGGCTTCAGCTCAGGGTGTGCCTCATGTGGTGGTTACACTCAGTGATGGGATGATTGGCAGTCCAAGGGAGCTTGAGGGGGCAGTGAGGCTTCAGGGTGAGGTGACAGCTGGGGATGCTGCATCCCTCAGGTTCACAGTGAACCCAAGGCATAGGATAAGTAGTTGTCAAACAGAAGGCTTCAAGGAGCTGCCATTAGACTTTGTCAAATGTGCACATTTGTGGTGATTTTGTGTTGACACAGATACTTCTGGACCCCACGTTTCTACTCCCGGAATTGTTGCCCTCCTCACTACCATAGCTGCTTACTTCTATAAGCAGCATCCTTCTAGAATCTTCCTATTGTGCATCCAGCTTTTCAACAGCCTGCTCATTGTTCTGAGTATACAGAGATCCTGTGTCTGGGTAACCAAATCTTCACTCTCACCAAATCCTGGCTATGTCCTTACCTCCTTCCTTATAGAGCCAGAGTCCATAATTAGTTGTGTGAATTTCTTCCTTGAATCCACACACCTTTTTGGCAGTCTTCTGTCATTTCCTTGTACTCACCTGGAAAAACCCCAACCCTGAGTCTGCACCTGTGCAATTGAATGTAGCTGCAGAAATCTTCACAGACACACTGAATACTTTCACTTTAAAGGGCCATTAATCCTCAAGTGGGTCCTTGATGCAGTCCAGCAATCACGCCACGGTTCTGGAGAACATGCACCCTTTCGTTTCCCAGGAGACTATTTCAAGTTTTCTCCCTCCAAATCACCCCTCCCTGTTGAATATTCGCCTGGGCTGGCACTCCTATTAAGTCCAGGATATCCTTAAACTCGGTCTTTTGTATTAATCTCCCAAGGGAGTGCTTGGATTACAGGTGCTCCCCACCCCAGTCTTCATGCTACTGTTGGTCCTACACATTCTGGTGGGTTTGTCTCTTGCCAATCAATCCTTCCTTTTTGTCTCTTGCATTTACTCCTCGTCCTCTATTAGCCTTGAAATACAATATTGTTCAGGGCTTAATTCTGAAGGTGCTTTTCTTACTCCACATACAGAATCTTGCTGAGGGTCTATGTGGCTTAATACTAACTAAATGACATTCTTCCATTCCCATCTCCAGGCCAGAACAGGATTGTGACCCAGAGCTCCAGACTCCTCAGTGTAACCATCCCCACCCTGTCTTCTGCACCCCAGTTAAAGCACTCCCATCCTTCCTGTTTCTTTGACAAAACTCCGAGCACTTCTTGACTCTTGTTTGTAGGTCTTCACTAAATTCCATGCTGCCATCTAATATTCATGTATCTCCTATCAAATTCCATCCAGAATTTGCTTTCCTTCCCCATTTGGTACAAGTCGCTATCCTCCTTCTCCTTCATCTTTCCAGCAGTCCCCCAAAAGTGCTGTAGCTTCTCCCTGTGACAACCATTTTCATAAGGAAGTCAGTCTGGTATTTTACATGAAAATAGAAAAGATTACAGTGATCCTTGATTGTGCTGTCAGTTCCTTTCCACACCATTTTATCTAACGAAGTCCCTGCTGATGGCCTGGGAGGCCTTGCATGATTCTCGGCCTACCTTAGAAAGTACTGGATGAAATTCTGCTTTGGGGGTGCTTACACTTGTAAATCTGTCAATCCAGAACAAGATAGTTCCTCTCGTCCTTCAGGTTTTGGCAATAAAGGCATGGTCTCTGTAGAGCCCTCCCTGAGCACCTTGTTCTGCTTTGGTTTTCTTCACAGTGCCAGCCACTACTCTCTATCTTACATATCTGACTTCCTGGGGCGGCCTTGTCTAATGTCCACGAGGGAGTAGTTTGTGTTCAGCTCATTGTCATCTCTATTCCTAGGTCCTGGAATAGAAGATGGCATATAGCCTCACTGAACAATACAGGATATATGACTTTGGTATAGCAGAGGAAAGCCCCAGAGTACAGTGACTTGAACAGAAAAATATATTGTTTTGCAGTTTTCAAAGATGGAAGTTGAAGCTCAAGATGTTGGCAAAGGTGTTTCCTTGAGATCTCTCTTCTTGACTTGTAGATGGCAGTCTTCTTCCCTCTGTGTGTGATTGTGCCTTAGCCACCCCTTGTAATAAGGATCCCAGTTATACTGCACTAGTGCCCACGCTAAATATCTCATTTTACTTCAGCTCCCTCATTAAAGACCTCATCTCCAAATCAGTCACAGTCTGAAGTAGCGAGGTGAGGGCTACCATTGAAGGACTGGGGAGGGGGACATTTGAGACTACAATCTACTCAGTGAATAGTGTGTAGAGGGTGAAGAATATGCAGAGAAAATGTGAGTCTTTTAAGGAGTTAAGATCGGTGCTTTGGCTTGGAGAGAAGGGTCAGGAAGACTTAGAGAAGGGTTCAATTTTGATGAATGGGTATCAGGAAAATAATTGCTGTAGCTGCAAATAGGCACAGGAAGAAATGAAAGGAGGGGTAAGGGAGAGGAAAATTGGGGAAAGGAGGTGATGGAATTGGGGAAATTGAGGGACAAGGAAGGAGAGGGTGGCCAAGTTTTACAGAAGGAGGAAGCAGGTCCAACTTCATGGTGGTGATTTTATAACAAATCCTGAGTTTAGCTCACCATTTCTGATCTACAAGGATCTAGTAAACACCTATTGTGGAAGAGCCTCTGTGCTGGATGCCAGTAATGTGGACTGAAACATGACCCTAAGTGAACTGATCACCTCAGTGACCCTCTGGGCAACCATTTGAAGCAGGCACTTCATTCCTATTTGGCAGATAAGCAAACTGAGACACAGGGATGCCAACTCACTTGCTGAAGATCACAGAGCAATATGTGGTCCTGCCAAGAGGTGGAGTAGGGCCCTGCTCTTGAGGTCCCACTTGTCCTCCTTTCCCTCCCTTGCCATGCACAGAGTCCCCATGGTTCTAGTCCTTGTAGACAATGCTGAGAATGCACTGGTCAGTGTGGGAGGGGGTGGAAGGCCTTGCGAGACCTCACAGTGCAAATCTCAATGGTATTATGTGGGCAGAATGAACTAAGGGCCCTGACGGATGGTGGGAGGAAAGGCATTCTAAGGGGGGAAGGAACTAGAAGCAGGCTGCTGTTGCTGGAGCAAGAAGCTCGAGTGAAGGTCCTGGGAGGACAGTGGTTGCCATAGATGCTTTTTGTGCACATAGGTACACTCAACTCTCACACCTTCTTTGGAGTTGTGTACCCAAGGCCCTGTGGTTGAAGTGATGTCAGGAGCATGCTGATGGGCTAGGAGACTAAGGTTAGCTCTGAAACCACTTTGGTCATTTTCCCTACTGACCATGACTCCATCCAGCTCTTTCACTATCTAGCCAGAGCATCTGAATACAGTTGTTTGCACCAACCAAGGGCATTCTCATCCCCCAGGATGGCTTATTTTTCTCTGTGCAACCTGCCCATGGGCATTACTCTCCCAGCGTTCCATGGGGTAAAGGTTACAGAGGCTCTGCCATGGGCAAGGGACACTCCAGAAGCTTAAGGAAAGTAAGAGGGGGGACTCTGAGTTTAGAAGGCAGGTGGGGAACAATGTGGGTGGGTCAGGGAAGAGAGAAGGTGCAGGGCCAGGGACACAAAGACTCAGCCCTGGAAGCTGGAGCACTGGGGGCTCTGCAGTCTCTTCCCATCCCTTGTCTCATCATTTTGGCCTTACTCTGGCTCGTTCCCATCAAATGCAGCGCTTAGCGGAAGACGGCAACCCTAGGCACAGGGCTGTGCTCTCTCTATTAACCCAGTAAGGCACACTGGGCACCTCCTAGGCTTTCCAAGACACAGACCCTAACCATCTCGCCTCATTCTGTGGTTCAACCTCAATTCCTAGAATAATGCCATTTCTGCTACCAGGGCTTTGTTCAGCCAGGTGAACCTTCCATAATACAGACCGAGGTGTATACTCTGCCCAACACTCCTTGCAGGCTCACAGGATTGCATCTTCCTTTCTTTATGCTCCTTTTTAGGAGCCCATTTCCCCCTCCTAGCTGTAGACAAATCTGTGAGGAAAGCAGGATTCTCCCCATTTCTCAGATTTCACAAGAGAAAAGCCTGCCATTTCTAGGCAGGGTGGGGGACGTAAGTGAGGAAACCAAGGTCACTCAGTCATTGGCAGAAGGAGCGGGGCCAGAGCCCGTTCTCTGCGGACCCAAGGAGCCTCGCAAGGTTGCCTAGGCCTGCTGTCAGGCGCCCCTCTCTTCTCCGCTGGCACCAGGGCCAGGCTGGCTGGAATGGCAGGTGAGTCTGGGTGGGGCCCAGGAGGCAGCTCGGACCGCACCGCTCCAAAGTACCTGAAACGCTGACCTTGAGGGCAGCAGCTCCAGAGTCAGGTCTTCGCAGGACTCGCGCCCTAACTAACCACTGGGCCAAGGAGGTGTCCGAGGGTCCCCAGAGAGCCCCAGGCCCGCCGGCCAGGCCCCGCCCCCCCCCAGCAGCACAGGCGCGGGCAGGGGCGGTGCTGGCGGAGTTGGGCGCGGGCGCGCGGTGCTGGGTGCGCGCCACGGCCCCTCGGCCCGGCTTGCTGGCCTTCCCCACCTAAGCCCTGGGCTGCTTCAGCTGGCCCCACCCCTTCTTCCTCTCCTGGCCCGGAGGCCTGGTGAGCGGTGCAGCGCGACGATCGCGGCCTGGCTACCGGGGCAAGGCTCTCGAGGGTGGCACGCCAGGCGCGGGGCGCGAGGCCAGAGCTGGCTCGGCAGGGTGCAGGGGGAGGGTCCGACGGAGCCCCCAGAGGAAAGCAGGGACAGACAGGGGGAACCGAGGTAATGGGCAAGGCCTGCACGCCTGGCTGTGTGGGGCGGGGGCTTCAGGCGCTCTATGGCCAGGGCCTGGCCAGCGATGGGGCGCCAGGGGCGGCGGGAGGGAAGCGGGACAGGGAGGGACTAAGGGAGGAGACCGCTGGGATGGGCCGGGGGCTTGGCCGACAAGGAGCAGGTGGGCGGGGACAGGGGCCCTGCTTGAAGAGGCGCAGCAGAGAGGTGGCGGGCTGCGTGCGCAAACAGGGCGGCCGCCTCCTGGGCCCGGAGAACGGTGAGGCCATTTGGTTGGACGACCCCAGCCCCGAGGGCAGGGTTTCGGCGCTCAGGACCACTGAGCTGGGCGCCCAGTACTGTTAGGGAGGGAGGATCTGGAGGTCAGGCAGGCCAAGGTGTTTGGGTCTTGGATGGATCCCCGCAGAACAGTGTTGCTGGGCCAGAAGCAGTAGTTCTTTACTGGGGCGCTGGTGTCCAGCGAAGGTGGGAGAAGCCAGGCACTTTCAGGGCCGGCATGAGTGGAAGGGGACAAGAGACCCCAGAGTTTGAGTTTGAGCCCAATTTGGGAGTTGCCGTGTCACTGGGTGGATTGATGAATCACGAGATTTGGAAATCGCAGAACCCTTTCTTGGCGAGAAGCTCTGAGCAATGGAAATCATAGGAGCTAGAATTTGGAAAAGTGTTTTGGGAGGCCACAGGTCTGGGGACACCAGGTACTCAAGAGGGCCACTAGTCCCTGTGGGAGGTACTTTGGGAGCTGTGACCCAGAGAACTGAGATTCAGAGGCCTCAGCCTGGGTGGGGTTAAGGAAGGTCTTTGTGGTGGCCAGTTCCCTGCCTTCCTTCCTTCCTTTCTGGAATGTCAGGATTCAGCTGTGTTCCCGTGGGGAGTGGGTTAAAAATTCCTTCAGCCTACAGTCAGCTTACAGTATTCACCAGGGGCTGGAGGGACATATACATGCGTGACTGCAGCTGCATTCTCGGTCATGGAGCCCTCATGCTTCCTCACTGTTGCCATAGTAACTGCCTATTGGTGTATTTATAGGGTAAGAAGCAGGCGCTACATTTTGGGGAAGGATGGGGAGAAGCTCTCATGGAAGCTGCAGCAGTAGCAGCAGCAGTGGCGGTGGCTACAGAATTGCTAATGGGGTAGGAGGCGATGCCATGTGAACTGTCTGGGAGAGATCCTGGCTTCTTTGAGGCTCAGAAATGAACTAATGGCTTTTCCAGGCCAGAATAACACAAACTTGGGGCTATGATATATGTGTGTATGAATGCATGGAAGTCCATGTGTTTGGTTGGGACCAAAGATGGCTGTACATAAAGCTATTATATAATTTTTTCCATGTAAAATTTTTTTGAAAACTCTACAGTTCACTTCAGGAAGCAATGGGATGTATTTGCTTTCTTATTAGAGAAAGCTTTGCTCCTTCTTTTCAAACTGTGATGTGGCAGGTTTATTTTTCTTTAACCCAGACACCCTATTTCCTAATCCAATTCTCTCTGCATCCTCATCATATGGATCTCATGGATCATAATGAGACCAGGCTTTGTCATTGTGAAAATTGAGGTATTTCAGTGAAGTAATGATCACTGGGTAGTTTTCCATGAGTTCGAAAGAGAAAACCCCTCGACACAGTGACAGTACTGTTCGATATGCTCTTAGATTGGTTACTTTCCCCATCATTCAAAATTTATTCATGATTCTTATCCTTTTTGTTTTCCAAACAGACTAGAAGCTATATTTTAAATACGCAATAAGAATACTACTCTGGAAGAATAAATAGAAGACCATACCAAGTTGTGGGGAGAAAAGCATATGTGTGCAACAGCTGGGCTTTCAGAGCACTTGTATCTGGCCATCAGTGTTAACACTGAACTTCCTGGCAGGCTAAGCAAAAAGGGTAGCATAATGGGTTACAAAGCTCATGTGTCTTACATCCCATTAGTCATAAAACATGAGCTTCTGCTCGGGGAAGGGAGCTGACGGGTAATTGCTCCCAGATGTTAATGGCTTAGGCAGTGCTCCATAATATGTGTACAAGTAGGGCTGTGCTCATAGAGAAAGGCATTATGACAATGCTTCTAGATAGAGGCCTCTCCTCCAAGTTACAGTCACAGATTTATTGTACTGTATTTATTTGATTGTTGTGGTCTTGAAGATCAAACCTTAGACATTGTTGTATTAAGAAGCTATACCTCCAGACCTGTGTCTTCATGCTGATCTTTTAAATATGTGTTTACCAAGGTTCTGTGTTGCAGTAGTCTTTAAAGCAAAGAGAAATGATATGCCTAGCTCCAGAGAAGTCTGAACATTTTATCATGCCTCTCTTTCTGGGAAAGATGGGCTGAGAAGATTCTCTGAGTTTGGGCCCAAAGGTTTGGGCCAGGGCTTGTAAGAATATGTCTGTGTTGTACATGGAAGGTCTGACCCTGCACAACAGGTATCCACAGATTACTGTAGGCCAGCATCAGCTAGGCTGGGCCATTTGAGATGGGTGTTGTTGATGCATTAAGTTTGGGATTTAAGGAAAATGTTCATCTTTAGAGGTATTTGGGACTCATCTTCACCATCAAATTCAATTCCAGGTTTTGTCTCTGTCAATTTGCTTAACCTTGCTTCTACCTAACCCCATCTCTGTACTTGATTTCTCAGTTGTCTCTGGGGTCTTTTCTATTCTAAAGGGACAAAGATTCATTGAAGGTACTGAGGAATAGGGAGTGTCAGACCAGAAATGCTTTCCATTTGAAGAAAGGTTAACTCTTAGGTCTTTGAGACTCACAGAAGGCGCACGCTCTGTGTGTGTGTGTGTGTGTGTATGTGTGTGTGTGTATGGGGGGGGGAAGGAAAGGAAGGAAGAAGAAGGGAGAGAGAACAAGCCTCTGCTTGGTTTGGGGGAATTCTGGAGCTCTTTGAGGACAGAAGAGAGGAAGCAGGAATTGACTGACTGCGTGAGGGTATTATTCCTCATGGGGTGCTGCTTTGACTTTTTAGCCAGGTTGGTGGGAGATCACATTCTAGACCCCAGAGGATTTCACCACAACTTTCTTTTCTTCTGTGCCAGGCAAGTAAGTCGCTGGAGCTGAGGGAGCATCATGGCTGGTGAGTATTTGTGGAACCATCTGAGTTGGACAGGCTCATGCAAAAGCAACATATCCATCTTTTCAGCTTTTCTCTCCTTGGGATACTCTTAATTATACTAATACAACACGTTGTGGATCTTGGGGGAGAGGGCCTGCAGGCCAGACCTATCAACTTGGGCATAGAGGGGTGTCACCTCATGTGAGGAGTAAGCAGTCTCACCACTGGTCATTGCTTTCGTCCTCAAAGCCACAGCTCTCGCCTGATTTTACTCCGACCAGTGGCAGCCTGGAAGAGGAACCAATTCTCGCGATAAGGGCTCTGTCTGTCTTTCCTTTTTCAAGACAGATGCAGAAGCTACTAGATGTTTTCTTACCCAAGCCTAAGATACATAGTCTGGTCCTTTTTCCTGTGCCACCTGAAGTTCCTTCTCAATCGTGTCTCATTTTCCTTGGTATGGCAAAGGATCTGGGCCCTGTTGGGACCCTGAGGTCCTGCTGCAGAGCACAGCATCACAGCATCGTAGGAAGTCAGCCCTCCTATCTTCATTGCAATAGGTCAGGCCTGGCCTTTGGTTGGAGGCCTGGCTTTAGGTCTGCTAGAATTGTCCTATTTCCCTTCATAATTGGATAGTCTGGTTTGTAGGGACTGAATTGCTTCACTGTGGTTCTCTCTTCAGTGTTTCTGGAAGCCAAGAATGCCCATGCAGTCCTGAAACGCTTCCCTCGTGCCAATGAGTTCCTGGAGGAGCTGCGTCAGGGCACCATTGAGCGGGAGTGCATGGAAGAGATCTGCAGCTATGAAGAGGTCAAGGAAGTATTTGAGAACAAAGAGAAAACGGCACGTACTGCCCTGCTGCTGGGTTCTGGGAGGAGGTGCAATCTTGGGAATAATAGGAACAGGTCTAAAACAAGGGAAAAACACCACCCAGGCTACATCCTACTTGTTGGAGCCCCCAAAGCAACATTGGGGTGTCCCTTTAGGTTTGTTGCATTATTTTTGTGAACTTCCTCATCTGGATACTTTGCCTTTCATCCTCAGTGAATTCCTCAGACTCTCTGAGAGCTCTCTCAGGCCAGTAAGATGACTTAGGGTGGAGAAGGAACCACAAGCCTGTCCTTAGTACATGATTTGCTGGAGGTCTCAGATGTCCCGGGCATGAATGTTAGGTGAGCAATTCCTTGTTGTGTCTGTCTTCCTCAGGAGTGAGTGGCCCTTCTTCTTTTGCAGATGGAGTTTTGGAAGGGATACCCGAATGCGGTCTACTCAGTCCGAGACCCCTCGCAGAGCTCAGATGCCATGTATGTGGTGGTGCCCCTTCTGGGGGTAGTCTTGCTGATTGTAATTGCCTTGTTCATCATCTGGAGGTGCCAGCTGCAGAAAGCAACTCGTCACCACCCCTCCTATGCTCAGAACCGGTACCTAGCCAGTCGCGCTGGGCACAATCTCCCCCGAGTCATGGTATACAGGGGCACTATGCATAGCCAGGGAGAGTCCTCTGGGCACCGAGAGGCAGGGAATAATCCACAGATAGTCTTGGGGCCCAGCCGGGGAAGTAGAACCACTGTCCGACTGGAGAGCACCCTCTACCTCCCTGAGCTCTCTCTCTCCAGACTGTCCAGCGCTACCCCTCCCCCTTCCTATGAGGAGGTGACTGCATCCCAGGAGGGCAGTAGTGAGGAAGCCAGTGTCTCTTACAGTGACCCTCCCCCAAAGTATGAAGAGATTGTGGCAGCCAGCCCCAGTGCAGATAAGTAGCTGGGCATGGGCCCTGGCCTGTTTAAAAGCCTCTTCCAGAGGTAGCCTGCTTCCTTTTGGACTTCTGAAAGACTGTGCCACCACAAAACAGCCTTAGCCTCCTTGTTGCCAAATAATTCCCCAACCATGGATTTGCAGGAAGTCAGTTGGTAGAGACAGTTGGTGTGTGTG
>PVIU01032835.1:0-13112 GCA_004026605.1 Ondatra zibethicus | reverse complement strand
AGGGATGGGGGTGGGCCTTGGACTTCCAACAGGGCAGGGCACCATGCCCTCTTTCAAGGAAGAAGGGGGAGGGAGGAGGGGTGGGGGGTAGTGGGAGGGGACCGGGAGAAG
Source organism: Ondatra zibethicus (assembly GCA_004026605.1). Lineage (NCBI taxonomy): Eukaryota > Metazoa > Chordata > Mammalia > Rodentia > Cricetidae > Ondatra > Ondatra zibethicus. Next base: position 13,001 of record PVIU01032835.1, on the reverse strand, counting down.
GGGAAGAAAGGAAAAAATTTTTTTTTTATCTTTAATTATGTTCTTGAATGGAAAAAATAAAACAAAACAATGTATGGAAAAAAAAGAATAACGTACATTAAAAACATTATAGGAAAACAAATGAAACACAAGCAAAAAACATTATAGGGAGATAAAGCCTTTTTATTTTATTATTCTAAAATTTAGTGACTGATGAGACAAGTCAGAAACCAACAAGTAAGCAAATTTCATCCATTTTACTTTCTCAAACTAAAAACTTTATCAATTTATTGCCAATTCCTACAAAATAAAACTTCCTTCTTTTATTTATTTAGGATTGATGTGTAGGGTGTGTGTGTGTGTGTGTGTGTGTGTGTGTGTGTGTGTGTGATGATTTTATGTGAATGCAGGCATTTGTTTGCCACTATGCACATATGGATGTCAGATGATAAATTACAAGATTTGTTCATAAAAAGTAGGCAATAGCATATTGTTTGTAAATATATGATAATCAAAACTTCATTCAAAATCAAACATATAGTAAAAGTAAGATGTTTTCTAGAGCACAAAGAAGTGGTGAATTATGCAACTTCTTTGTGCTATAATGACAATCAAACACCATGGATCAAATTCCATACTAATGAAGGCTATGGACTATAGCGTTTTCTTGTTACACATAGAGCTTTCTCTTCTTATGAGAACATAATTGTTTAATTAAAAATTTAAAGTCTTATAACAGTTTCTTATGCTATTCCTCTGTATGTAAATATAGAATTAATTTTTTCAATTATATTTTATTATAATATTTTAGTTAAAAAATGTTGCTTTTTGGGTTGAAAATGAAACCACTTAGTGAAATTTGTGGTTACTACAGAATTTCCATCTGTTATTGAAGCTACTTTCTAATATGATTGATCAAAAGTGATATTTCCTACACTGTTGTTTACAGAAATGAAATTATTCATCAACTTTGAAAAATCTTAAATACTCTTCATGTGGTGTAATATCAAATATTCTGCTATATATTCATTATTTATATGGAAATAAAATAACATTAATTAACAATTTATCCTTTCACAAATAGAAAAACTATATGTTCCTTAAAGATTTGTTTTAAAATGAATTTCTTAAAAATGCTTGATTTGTATGTCTACTTCATATACCTGTTTACTAGGATTCACATTAAAAATTTTTTTTAAGATTCACTGCAATGCAGTTAAGGAATCCTGTGAGATTCCTTGTGGTAGAATAAAGCTCATAGTTAATTTTAATAAATTCTCTTGACTTCATGATCTTGTTTAATTATAATTAACCTATTCTGCATACTAGGGTCTCTGATTTGCATTGCTGGATTTAGTAAACCTGAATTAGTAAGTCATTATGGTTAAAGTTGAAAAGGTAAAGAATTTTCCGAAGTCCTGCAGTATCTTATTAATAAAAACATATGTCTAAAGGAGATATGTGGAGCATTATTAAGTTTCAAAGGTTGTTTGAAAAAGCGATCAGTGATTACATTACTTATTTTCTCCTTAATATTATAAAATAACTGATAGTAATACCTTAAAGGAAGAGACATTTATTTTGTCTCACTGTTTCATTAGAGCAAAGCATTCTGGCCAGTGGTGATGGAGTTTAAAACAAGGCTTTTTCATTTTTTATGTTTCAAAGCATGTCTTATGATCCTTAATGTCTTCCCCTACTGGTCTATATTAAAATTAGGCCCTATGCACCAAAGGTTCCATAACCACTCCAAACTGGGAACCAAATATTCAACCACATGAGTGTGTGGGAGACACTTCAAATTTAATGCATAATACTGATTTAAAATATATGAAAATTAATTTTGATTCAGGATGACTAGTTATCACATAATATTAAAATGCAAATTTAAAGAACAGCAAAAGTAAACATAAAAAGCAAAAGTAAAAGGTTTACATAGTAAACTTCAAATTCAGCTTTCAGGCCTAAATACAAAGAGGTGGAAAAAAATTACTCATAAACATATCAAACACTTTATTATACATGAAGAATACAAAAAGGTCATGAACTAAACTTTAGGGAGACTTGAGGAAGGGATTAGTAGAAAACACATAGATATTCAATGAGTCTTTACTATGAGACTAAATGTAATAATAAAATTGAATTAAAGGGAAGAGTGAACACTTAATGTGTTCTTGATATTTAAAAGATGACTGGATGATAAACTGGAGGACAGTATAGAAGTAAACTCAAAGAAAATTATGCTATTTAGTGTTACGGAAGAAATAATTCTAGGAAAATCCAGGAAGACCACAGAGGATAGAAATATAGTTCAGAAGAAGGGACTTTCTACACTGCTTCTCTCAAAGTACTGTACTTGAACACAAACTAACTTAACATCAGTATACAATTGGCCCCTCTACAATAATGAATCTTAATGACATCCAGCACAGATATATAATCTATTTCCCCGTCATTATTTCTAGTGTGTGAGACAGAGAAGTTGCAGAGCTTGCTGTTGAGTATTTTCATTCTTTACATACATATGTAATAATTTATCTCCATCTAAAAATACATAACATTGTCACCATTTGAGTCACTAATATGTGAAACAAAGAATAAAGGCTCAAAGGACCTGAATTTAATAAGAGATGAAAATGTCAAAAAAATTTAATGAATAAGATAGGGAAGAGGTTATGACACAAAATTTGTTGTTAGTTAGGTTTTACTTAAATAAATATTTATATTTTTTAAATTTATTTTTCTAATTTATATGTATGTGTGTATTTGTGCATGGGCTTGTGTATGTTAGTGAAGAAGTTATAGAAGACCTTTGATCCTTGTACCTAGAGCTACAAACAGTTCTGAGCTACCTCACTTGCATGCTGGGTAGAAAACTTGGATGCTAGGACAGAATACCAAGTACTTTAAACCATTGAGACATCTATGCTGTTCCAAAATATATCATTTCTTAAATCTTACTGTATGCCAAGCAATGAATCAAACACTGTGAGTACTTTACAAAGAAATACTATGTTAAGTCTTACCTACTTTTATCCAATTATATGCATAAGCAACAGCCAAGAAACAAGTCAACATTGATTATTGGTCAGATATTGAAAAGTGTACACTAACTGATTTTTAAATTTGTTGACTCATGGGTTAGTAATTCATAGGTTTATGTTTTACAAAAGCTCTATAGAATCACACCTTTATATGCTCACATTTAAGAATACAATTGACTGAAGTGACTGGCAGATAGAGCAGTGTACTTAAATGGCCCATGTGGAGAATGTATTTGGCATGATTATAGAACTGCAACAGTGCTTGTGTGAGCGAACACTGGTCCTGAGTGAGGTCAAGTATCACTATGGATTCTATGTCAAAAGCAGACTGAATATAAGAATGGGAACACAGCTTGTAAGTTACTACAGGCTATAGAGGTTTGGGCATGTGTGAGAGTTGTGAAGGAACACAGACGGAATAAGAGTTGGTTTATTCTGTACCCATGTTAAATGACTACAGATTTGGGTTATCCCACATTTCTTGTTCCAATGTGAAAGGAATTTCATGAAGTTTCAATTTTACTCAAGAAAGACAGTAATAAATTAAGACAAAAATTGGTTGATATATTAGAATGGCAGTTACAGAAAAATGGGAGAAACTCTTCTATAGGTTGGAAGTGATATATGATAATATTCTCAGTTTTGGAGTTGGTGGAAGCAAGTGGATCTGTTAATACACTCCAAACATTTTTATCTATTAGTCACAGGATATTAGTTCTGACAGAGGGATGGCCAATGATCTAGATATATTTTAACAATAGAGACAACACTATTTGCTGATGGGTTGAATGTATGAGTAAGAGAAAGACATGGGTGAAAGATAATGCAATGTTATTTTTTTCACTGTGTTGAGCAACAAGTAAAATGGGTATGAAAAATTGACCACTGATGTGATTCCAGGAAATAGTTTCTAGGGAAAATAGAAGTAAAAAGAGCAACTAATCCTTACTGAAAGACAGTAGTCATGGAGAAAATTACACTATCAGGAGAGTTGTTTCTGAAAATCAATTGAATAAATTATTTCAAAGAAAGAATGCTCAAATAAGCTGACTGAAGAGAACTAAAGATTGATCAGTGCAATTTTCTGTAAAAAAAAGAAAATGAACCTTCAAAATCTTGAGGAGTCTGTGACAATAAGGATGTTATTCATTGTATGCCCTTTATTTTTGAAAAGGATATTCATTCTGAAATGTTTTATGCTGATACTAGTGATATCACACATAAGTGAATAGTTCTTGATTTAGGGTCATTACGTGCTTCAAAGAAAAAAGGAACTGACACATCAGAGGCATAGCTGAAAGCTTGGAACTCCCTTCAGAGTAGAATCCCACAACGGATGACAATTACATAGATTTTGGCAAACTGTCATGAAAGCCAGGGGAGACTTTCAAGACTGCAGTGCACAGACTCTGAATGAAGAAAAAGGAACGATAAAAAGCAAAGATTTGGGGTAGTAGAAGTCAGAGCTGTCATAAAGAATTAGCATTATGAAAATGCCCAGTTTCAAAGCAATGGAAATAGCTAGATTTGCTCTAAGGAGTCTGTTCCCTGACTTTGAACAAATTATAGAAAAGGTATGCAATTTGCCACAGTAAAGAACCTTAAAATTGAATCAGATCCCAATAATAACTGAATGTTTCAACTGATCTGTAATGCATGTTACCAGTGTTGAAAACAGCCAATTTTTTTTAACAAACTGTTTTTTCTGAAAATCAATGACTAGAGTTAACATACATATATCCTGTGGATAGGGAATTAGAAACTCTTAATATTTCAAAATCTATAACATGCAAAATGGTATAGCATAGGGAATCAAATATGAGATATATTTTCATAGGGGCAATGAGTTTTGAGGTTGAGTTTCTGATGTAAATGTAACCGGATCAATAATAAGTGGTTGTATTGTTGATACTACATGATAAGTCCAGTGAGCAGAACAATCAAGCCTTTACTTGACCCCTGTAACTTGTAAGTCATCTGACAAAACATATGATGCTTTATTAAATCATGTATCCTAAGCAAAAGGGAGGTTTGAGCCTCTTTTTTGTTACAAGAGAAAAACAAAAGCAACACATAGACAGAAGGACCTCCCACACCACTATTTCCATTCTAGGTGGCCAGGATGAATAAGCAGCCCTCCTCCAACAAATTGGAGTGCCAACATTCGGTAACTCCATCTACATAAAACCCTGAGAAAGCTTAAAAATTAATTCTAGACACAAAAGAACAGATTTAAGCATGGCTTTGTAGTGATTTTTTTAGGGGGTAGGCTCTGTTTGCTAGAAGCAAGCAGATGTATGGTTCCTTTAAGAAAGGTTTTCCTGATTCAGCTGTAGCAGAAAAAATGCAGGATGGTTTTTAAACGCAGATTCCTGGGCCATGCTGCCAATGCGAACTCTGGCTATGGAACATTTGAATGGCATTTGTGGGTCCGGGTGTTTGTGTGTCCAATAAGGGTCATGAGGAAACTTGCTGAGACCATGACCACAGCTCAGTGCTCCCTGCCTGGGCAGGTGGCAGGATCAGGTCTACTGAGCATGAACAGGCAGGAGAGCATGGCACAGAGATATTTTCAGGCTGTGCAGTGCTCTGCATGGCAGATTTAGCTATTACTCAGATAAAAAGTGATTATATGTGGCCCGCTCATTCTCAGAGTTAAAGTGCTGAGCAGAGCTCCTACCTGGCAGCCCCAGAGCTGGCAGTAATGTTACCTCTACCATTTTAAAAGTGGAGAAAGGCAGAGACAGCATCCAGAGCAGCTGCAACCAAGCTGCTTTCCATTTTAAAAGCTCTTCAAGACAGTAAAGAATTACTGATAATGCAATAAGGACAGACTCAGACAAAGAACTCTAAATGGTTCACAGTGTCAGATAAATGTATGTAGGCTTGGGAGAGAGAAGAAAAAGAGTATAGAGAGTTGGAAAAGTGGTAAATTGTTTTTTTAAAAACAACAAAGTCTTTAAAGAGACAGAGTACAGATAGTCATAGATTAAAGGAGTAAAGATAATAAAATAAATATTAAAAAGTAATAAAGTAAAAGAAAGCTATGTTAAGATGGAGAATACATAGAGAGTCTGGATTATGCATATTATTGTGTTTTATTGAAATTTTTGACTGTGAAGGAGATAAGTAAAGAGAGACATTTCATGGTATGTACTGCTAAGTTAAACCAACATAAAGGTATCTTGACTTCAGAATTTGAGTCTAAAGATACGCTGATTTGGAAAAAGGGTTCTTCTTTTGTTTCCACAGAGAATGAGAAGCTGTGGAATCCTTCCAGACTAAAGTTGTTTGATGCACCAAGACCCCCTGAAAGGTTGCTGTGAATACACCTCCAAAAATACTTCACCCAATAGAAAGCAGGAAGCAGTATGGAGACAACTACATCCATATTCCCAAATATTGTTTACAAATGTTTCTTTACATTTAAAGGGGGATATGCTATAGAGATTTGCATTGGTATGGATCTGTTCTTTTGATACAAATTTAAGGTCAATTTTGTTATTTGTGTATTTCTGCTCTTGATTAAGGTATTGTGTTTGTATAGCTCATTTATAGTTAAGAAGTACAGGTAAAATAGAGAGTCATTTATAATATTCAAGTTTGTAGTCATGTTAGTTAGATTTTCAAGATGTACAGAGATATATTTCAGATGGATAGGCATTCTTCAAACCTTCAAAGACTACAAAACATGGAATTGAAAATGTTTAAGAGCTTAGAACTTATTATGACAGTGAGACACATCTGCTCCTGACAGCACCAATTACATCAAGAGGAAGATGGTCATCTAAGATACTACTTATGGTATTGTTTGCCATTTGGGCAAGAAACTGCTCTTGCCTGGACTGATTGATGAACTGGATATGCAGGGCCCACAGAGAAATGACTGCTGAACTTGCCTAAAGGTGAGATGATCTTTCATGGTTCCTGATTCATGAAGGAGTCTGCCAGACATTCTACAGGACACAGAAGAAAATGTGACAGCCAAACTGCTAATATAAATGGAACTGTCTTTGAAATTTCCTGCTGTGTGGAAATGTCTACTGGATACTATGGGTCTGTAAGCCTAAGATGGATGTTGCAATGTTACAGAAGAACTTTGGGTTACTGTCTAGGCAGTGAGATATGTAATTTTACTATGTTAAAGTTAAAGCCTTCCTTTCTATTTAAACAGAAAAGTGGAGGTAATGTGGGAGTCCCCTCTGTATGCTGTGATTACCAATAATGAATAAAAAAACTGGCTTGGACCTATAACAGGGCAGAACTTAGGTAGGCATGGAAAACTAGGGTGAATGCTGGGAGGAGGAAGGGAAGAGTCAGAGAGGGCCCATGGAGCCACTGCCAGAGTCAGACATGCTGAAATTTTGCTGGTTAGCCATTGTTACTAGACAATGCACTGATTAATGGAGATGGATTAAATTAATATGTAAGAGTTAGCAAATAAGAAACTAGAGATAGTGGGCCAAGCAGTGATTTAAATAATACAGTTTCTATGTGATTTTTTTGTGTCTGAGCTAGTTGGTCGGCTAGGAACTGTAGTACAAGGGCCGGGCTTGTAGGGGTTTATGTCCTGCCCGGTCCCCCAGCCATTTAGTCCCAGAAAAAATCACACAGAGAGTCTGCATTAGGTTCTAAACTGATTGGCCCATTATCTCAGGCTTCATATTAGCTCTTATAACTTATATTAACCCATTATTCTTATCTATGTGAGCCACATGGCTCAGTACCTTTTTCAGCGGGGCAGGTCCCATCCTGCTTCTTCAGTGGTCTGGGCAGGAGTGGGGAAAGAGCTTCCTTCTTCCCAGAATACTCCTGTTCTTCTCACCTCACCTTTATTTCCTGTCTGTTTTTCCCACCTATACTTCCTGCCTGGCCAATCAGTGTTTATTTAAAACATGATTGACAGAATATATACAATTCTCCCGTACCAAGGAACCAACAAGCAGCCCCCCTCTCCAACATAGCTCATTTTGTCTGAGAACTTCATAGAGGTAAGAATTATTTACTGACTGATCTGATTCTCTGATCTCTCATCTTTTGCCTCCTAATATCTGACTTTTTTTATTTTAAAGATCAATTAGAATTTGTCCTACAGAAAATACTACCAATTTCTATGAGTGGTTTTCTTAAACCCCATTCCCTAATATGAGTGGGTCATTTCCCTTCCCCAAAACTATAGATCTCCAGGAAATTGACTTGTGATTCCAAGTATCATTTCCTTGTCACTTTAGAATATTGCTTATATGCACTATTCGTTGCAGAACTTTTTTAGCTGCTTTTAATATATTCTACAGAAGATGTGAATTCCTCTAATAGGGAAATTACCACAACGTAGTAGACACTTGGTGATTTAACATATAGAAACATGTTATTCCACAGCTTCAGAGACTAAATTTCTATGATTAGTAGTTTGGTTCTTTCTGAGGGTTGGGTGCTAGATTTATTTTTATGCTTCTTTCTCCATTTCTGACATTTAACCTTGCTTTTTATTATTATTGCCTTCTTAGCCTGGCAGAATTTTCTCTGTTTATAATTACATGCAAATTTATGGCTTTATAATTAAACAGGCATTCTTAGGGCTCATTCTAGTTAATTGTACTTGCAAAGATAGTTTTCCAAATAAAGCCATATTTTCAAGGACTAATGAGGAATCCCTATACATATTTTTAAAAAGATACAGGTCAGCATATTTGAAAATGCCAGGACCCTTGAATAGCTAGGCTTCTTTAAGCAGTGATTTTGTTATAGAATATTTCTTTAACTATGGAAAGACCTGATGCATTTGTTTGACTATGTAAACATGTGCTGCATTTCTTTATGTTAGGGAATATTTGTTTAACTGTGCAAAGATGTGTTGCTATTTTATCTTGCCTGCCTAAGGCACCTTATTGGATATTTAAAAAGCTGAATGGCCAGTAGTAAGGTAGAAGGTATAGATGGGACTTTTGAGCAGAATGAGTAAGTAGGAGAAGGACTTTAAACTCAAAGAAAGAAAAAGAGACACCAAGGTGATTCAAGGGGCCAGGCAAGCAGAAATGGAGGAAGCAGGAAAGTAAGACATATAGAATGAAAGAAAGGTAAATGCCACAATGAAAATGTAGATGAATCAAAACAGGTTAAAATAAGTTAAAAGAGCTAGTGGGAAAAAACTAAACTATGACTGAGTACTACTAATTAAAAAGTCTCTGTGCCTTTATTTGGGAGCTAGTAGGTTGTTCAGAGAAAATACAAATGTCAAATGGTACCCAACGTGGGGTCCAAATTATCACATAGGGTCTGAGAAAGCTGAAAAAAATAAACAACAAATATCATTCTTTTAAGAGTTGTTGCTGTGCAAGGAGCTTGCAGGTGAAGTAGAAACAGCAAGCTCAGTAAAAATACCTGCTACAGTACAGGCACCAACTTCCTATAGCTGGGGCAACTAAATGTAGTTCTTGGTTAAATGCATCTCCAAGTAAATTACAGCACTCATGTAAACCCTGCAGGCTTATGTCTAGATTCTCATGGACCAGAGGAGGGGGAAAGACCAACTGCCAGAGCCACAGAGGACCCAGTTGCCACTAAGCAGTTTAAGGTTTGGCTCTGGCAGTCAGCGAACACTACTGGTGCACAGTAAAACAGGTTCAGACCACCACAGGCTATAGTATGCACAATTGCTTAAGAAAGAAAAGAAATTGTCACACTGACACCCAAAGGGGCTATACCAGCTTGCATTCCCACAAACTAAGCAGAAGTGTTCCCTTTACCCCACAACCTATATAGCATAAGTTGTCATCAGTAATTTTGATCTTGGCCATTCTTGCAGGTGTAAGATGGTATCTCAGATTTCTTTTGATTTGGATTTCACTGATGATTAAGGATGTTGAACATTTCCTTAAGTGTCTTTCAGCCATTTTAGATTCCTCTGTTGAGACTTCTTTGTTTAGGTCTGTACTCCATTTTTTATTGGATTATTTGTTCTTTTGATGACCAATTTCTTCAGGATACAATAAAATTCAAGTTTATGTCCCAGAGTTTAAAGCAATTCTGATTTACTGCAATTCTATAATACCCACTTGCATGCCCTTTTTTTCTTTCTCAGCTTCCTTTAAACACCCCCAATATTTTGTTAGAATGTTTGGAGGAAAGTCTGACATATTATTTTGCACTGCATACTGCATTTGAAAACAAGAGGACTAGTCTCAACAGTAGTATGTCTATTGATATCATTAGTCAATAAATATATCAGGGTTATAGATCCATATGACAAAATATATCTTAAGTTTTGTGAATGATCTCAGTAGGGATACAGACATGTTCTTACCAAAGTTTTATCTCCTTGATATATTTCTGAGGAAATTAAACAGATTACATATGTATGTAACTATATCTGTATCTCATTAACATATCTGTCTCTGCAAATATGTATTTGAAGCTTAGAATACTTCTGCCATTTCCAAATGTGTTGCTAAATATATACTTTATTGCCATCTGCTCATCTGGCATCTCCTCTAAACTCTAAAGTTTCCCAGAAAATCATAAAATATCTGTGAAAATTTTTCAAACTCTACATGTGTTTAATTATAGCATTTATACCATGGATGGCACCAGCAATCCCAACACAGAGCACAGTCCTGGAAAGATATACTTGATAAACCATAATTACTATCAAGTTGATATTGTACAAATGTTTTTGTACCACTGAATATCAAAATTTTCTTCTTGAAGTGAAACAATAAGCATCACATGAAACACTACAATTTGGGCAAATATTATCAAAGGTGATAAAAATAAATGACAAGATTCCAAAAATGTTAAATAATTACATTTTCTTACTTATTTCCTTGATTAATAAACAGTGTAAGGAAAACCACATTCAAGATAATTTGATTGATATCAGAAACTTCAGTGAGAAGTATGTCTCTAAGTAAGAAATGGTTAAATGACTACTAATGCCTATGTGTACTGTGCATGATGTCATGTATATATGTAAATTCACCCAGTAATTTCTGAGATTATATCCATTAATGTATCCAACAAATAACCACACCCAGATTCACATCTTCCAGACACAACAGGAATGATGCACATATAATCTCATGGAGAGACTATAGCAGTATGCACATTGTCTGCACAGGTTTAAGACAGATGGGGTTGCAGCAGAGATAGGGGGAGATGAACAGGAGTTACGATTCCTAACCAAAAAGCTATGTATGATTGATATCTGATTACAGAGGAACAACTAGATTTCTCTAATATTTCTCATTGGATATAGAAACCATATGCAAGGTAGGCTCTGTGCCTAGCAGTAGACGTCCAACACCAAGCAAACTCAAGGGCATTTTTGAATTTTTGTCTCATATTGCTTTGTTTAGACATTTTTTCTTACATGAGTTTTGCTTTTATACTCTGCTTTCCAATTTATTTTTATGTTTTTTTTCTTCATATGTGTTTCTTTTGTTTTTTTTTGTTTGAATTTTTAAAATTCCTACTTGTTTTTTGTTTTCTTTTGTTTGCTTTCTGAAGAGAGAGAAAGAAAAATGTCATGAAGTTGATTGGGAACACAGGGGAAAGATCTAGAAGGAGTCAGGAAAGGGGAAGTGATTATCAGAAATATTGTATGAAAAATGTTAATTAAGAAACATGAAAATAACAGAGAACATTGAAATTATAAGATAAAAATAACATCTTGGCAATAGCACATTTTAAAACTGCTGAATGTTTTATCCTGTAAAATTACCTTTTAAGAGTGGAAAAACAATTTTCTTTCAAGATAAACAAAATCTGAGGCAACTGTTGCTAGTAGACTTTACATAAGAACTACTAATGAATGTTCTTCTGGAGAACAAACACTAACAAGCAAGTACTTTGAATATACTGTACAGAAAAAGACTGCCAGTAAAGGTAATTGATAAAGAAACTATAAGGGATAGGAGAATTGCATACTCTTTCTTCTCTTAACCAAAATAAAAAGTAAGTAAATAAAACAAAAATATATAATTTTATTTTGTCAGCTATAAGAAGCATAAATGTAAGAACCACAACCATAACAATACAACACAAGGAAATAGGTAGGGGAAAATCTATATGAGGGTAAGGAAATTGTACCAATCCAGAGGAGCAAATGACTAATACTTGAAACTGTTCTCTAAATAAGAAAGTTCAGAGAATAAACTCATAAAGCTATAATTACATTTTTCCTTTGCTTTCTTAAAAGGAACAGTATTGTATAAAGAAATAGGACTGTACAATTCTGGAAAGTATTATATTGTTTCTTAAGATATGTTAATTAGGCAAGAATTAATAAGAAAAATTTTATTTTACAAATAGAAATCTGTGTTTGAACATAGAATGATCTTATACATAGAAAACTGAGCAATTCTGTAAAAATGCATAATTCAGTTCAACAGCATGCTGCAGTAGAATATCAATACACATATGCAATTATGAATAATAAACTAGAAATTAACAGGTCATAGATGAAATAAAGAAAAAAAATCGATTTAAAAATTCATGACAGGCAGATATTTACTAGTATGTTCAATAGTGACAAGACTGAAAATGCTTGAAAAATGATCAAGTTAAAGAAAGGGAAGAAACTTAAATCTAAAAATTATGAAACATTGCTAGAGGAAGTAAAAGAGTCATTAAGGATTGTGAGGATATTCCAAGCTCATAAATTAATGATAATATTTTTAAATTGTCATAATCTCCTTTATTAGCATATTTAGTAAAATCTTTGTTAAATTAAAGCAGTTTCATTTTTAGTGATATTTTTGAAGATATTGAAAAATTCAACCATATATACACACATAAATATACATATATATGTATGTGTATAACTCTTATATTAATGCATAGATATATGTCATAGGGTCTTTAGATTGTCACTAGTTTTGTTTTTTTTTTTTAGTGTTCTTTTTTTTTCCATACATTGTTTTGTTTTATTTTTTCCATTCAAGAACATAATTAAAGAAATAAAATTTTTACCTTTCTTCC